>JAJOZX010011047.1:0-138733 GCA_023014485.1 Bathynomus jamesi
ATACCTTTTCCTAAAACCATCCATAAAGGAAGCAAAGCCTCTCCATCTCTTTACAAATATGAATGAGATAAATAAAGATACAAAATATGCGTCTCTGCCATAATTACTTCACATTCTCATAGACATACGGAGTGCAAAAATTAGCTTCAGATGGACTTGTACCATACTAATTATTGATCACTTAATTGTTACGCAATTCTATAACAACATCTTTCACTCTCACTCATATAACTCCAATCCGTCCGCTTACCAGGAGGCTAACTGTGCAGCTCATTCTGATTTCTGGAGAGTGGTCGGGAGCATTCATGATCGTTCTGTACTGTAACAATTTCTCCATCAATGTTCCAACGGTATCAACAAAGAGCAGTCCATGGCGACACATGGTGGTGTGTTCCCTGCACAAAGTCTTCATGAGATGCACAAACACCTCTCGATAATGATCATCACCGCAGCCTGCTTCGATTAAATGGTCCAAATTCTCCAGCATGTCTTTCTCAAACTAAAGATGGGATATTTTTAACACAATGACGACTTTCGGATACGCAAAAATGGATTAAGTATTAAAGGTCGCAAGTATAATAGTAGTGGATTAATTTTTAAACCTGAATAACATTTACCAAAAGTCAGTGAATGAAAGGTCATGTGAAGGTAAGGACCTACAGTTTTATGTGAGATTCGAACCATTTACGGGTCGATACATCAACTGAGTGCGGAGGACGGCTCATCCATCTAACTATTGAATAGACCCATCGTCGCTTAATCTCGCTGATCCAACGGGAAACGGTGTTACGACGTGGCCACACCATGTAACCCAAGAAAACTACAAAATTTACAGAAAGTATTTTTTAAAACTTTATCTCGGTTTCTTGAGCGATGGAAACTAATGCGAAAAATTTTAGGGCAAACCTCATCAAATTTCCCTTTGATCTTCTCGTCCCCTTTAGCCATGTCAGCGGGGCCGCTGCGCCCCCTACTTTTGAGAGAGTAAAATTCACACTGCATCATGTCAAAGAAAATCGGGATGGTGGACCGGCGAACCTCGACCTCTGGCAGCATCGTCATCTCGAGGAAAGGTCCGATGAGGCTGTACCCGTTTCCAGCCCGAACGATAAAGCGAATCTTATGCTCACCTTCAAAGGTAGAAAAATACAATGATTTGTAATGATTAAACGTAAGTAATAATACTTTATAATAAAGATATTAAGTTACGTGTTTAGAAATCGAAGGAACGTTAAAAACTGTTGAAATAATAATAATACTTTGGAATTGTTTAATCTCCTTCGTAACGACAAAAGTCACGTGAAGGAGAGGTCCTACAACTTTAAGTGGGATTCAAAACCTCGGAGGGTCGCTACATCATCTGAAGGCAAAAGACGCGTTATTCATCTATTCATCCGTGTTATCTCGGATTATTAAAATGTTTCCTAAGCTTCCAGATGATGGACGCGGGTTACTGTCCGAAAATGTTACATTTTTCTTTATCTTAGAAAAAAAAGAAGAAGATAAATAAATAAAATACCGAGATTAAACCAAAGATGCTTCACAAATTTGGCCACCTCTCTTCTGAGGTCTCTGTAACGTCTCAAAATTTTATTTCGCTTGGAAGGAGTGAATTTTTCCAGTTGGAGTGATGGCTGAAACGAATAAATTAAAATCAGATAATCTAGCCAATAACACTGATGCAAAATTACGACAAACAGTGAGCTAGATTACAAATTCAATTAAAGCATTTTATAAACTAAATTAGAAATGTTAGTTTTAAAAAAATAAACCCCCCAAAAAACCTGATGGAACTATTGTACTTCAACTGCTTGTTAAAATATAACCATCAATCCGGCTTTATGTCTTCGAAACTATGAGCTGCATGGTATGAAAAGGTTTGTATGCAGCTCGACTTAAATCGCTATTGGTATTTTCGTTACTTTTATTTATTTTTCTATATAGGTCCTCGATGGGATATGTAAACACTATTTCAATAGATTTCTCCGCAGTTTCTGCACTGACTATTCTAATTTCTAACCAATTACATAAGCTACGTAATCGATGTAAAAACAATATAAATATATACAGGGTGTCCCTTAAGTCCGGTCTCATAAGAAGATTTATTTTAAATTAAATTTACAAAGTAATACATTAGAACTAAAACAAATGTTCAAATTGATGTCTTGTTTTGGGACATTTTTTTTTTGTTGCAGGTACAATAACGCGCAATGGCTAATATGAAAGCGAGTTACACTCGTCAGGAAAAGGTAGAGGCCTTTTCCTCAGGGAAAAAAAAAAGTCCCAAAACAAGACATCAATTTGAACATTTGTTTTAGTTCTAATGTACTACTTTTGTAAATTTAATTTAAAATAAATTTTCCTGACACCGGACTTATGGGACACCCTGTACATACAGGGTGTCCCAGGAGGAAATGTCAAGAATGCACCATTTGACTCTTTGGGTATTTCTAAGTATAAAGTATTATATCGACATGTGCCTGATTCCCAGCCTTTACCGAGATACAGGCCTCTACATTTGGGTAACTAAAACATAATAAAAAGCCGATCTTAGATAATATTCAATGACATTTAATGATACATTGGCAACTGTGCAGATCCTCACATTATTTATTTACATTATTTATTTAGGTACGTCTTAACACCTGCTCCCTGAGTCACGTTTCTTTTCAGGGTGTGTTGTGTACTCTGCAAACGTGGAGGTGCAGTGCTCAAGCAACATTTCAAGCCATGCCGGCTGGATGCGTTCATAAACCTCAGAAATGAACTTCCGCGTTTTCCTTGGCAAGACTAGATGGATCGGAGGCTCGCCGCGTGCATTGAAGAAGGAGGGGGTCACTTTGAAACCATTCTGCAATAAGTGCAATAGTGTATTGTATGTTTGTACTTTTTGTAAACCACAAGTGTCATTAAATAGTATCTAAGATCGCCTTTTTATTATGTTTTAATTAACCAAATGTAGAGGCCTGTATCTCGGTAACGGTTGGGAATCAGACCCATATCGATATAATACTTTCTACTTAGAAATACCCAGAGTGAAATTGTGCATTCTTGACATTTCCTCCTGGGACACCCTGTACATATAAAACGATTTAGATTTTCATAAGCAAAATATTATATTCTATATTTGACAGGAAATACAATATAAATCTCTTAAGTTTTGTCAAAATTAGTGACGACAATAAATGACAGTGAGGGATGAGATAGATAATAAAATTAATGCAATTACCTATAGAGCTCCCCAACAAGGAGAAACAATTACCCAAATACTCAACACACTAAGTAAATCGTCCAGCTTATAAGCTACCCAACAAGGAACATTTACCTGGGTGATGAATTTAACAGCCGTTTGGAAGAATTTATACCAAATGCTATCCACAAAAGGTTCTTTCATCGTTTCTACAATGACTTTGCTAATCAAATGAAGAACTTTCATGAAAACACTGTGAGAAGATAAAAATAACAGAGCTCAAGTCACGTGGAAATTTTTGAAGTATTGTGTAAAGTAGGCGCGACTATAATCCTCTGCAGCATATATGAATAAAACCTGGCGCTAGGTAAAATAAAATACGAAAGAACGATGTCATATAGTTATTAATTAGGGTTCTAATTAGATGTGGAAGCAATTTCTTTGGCCAAATGTTAGTGTGGAAGTACAATGAAGAGATATTTAGATACTGAAACTGAAATAAATGACAAAGATATTTACGCAACACCGTTATTCTAGTGTGAAGTGAAAAATGCAACTTTTTAATTTGTATAATTATTTAAAAAATTACCCGTTTCTACGGCATTACGCGCGAGAGAGAGAGAGAGAACAAAAATTGAGCCCAGTTAAACATATTCTATAGCGCTGCAAATGAACGACCAATTACCTAATACTAAATAATCAAGTACGTAATGTGACCCGAACGTCTCGTGGTTCGATCGATTAGGGCGCCACCCGGCAATGCTGAGACTCCTCTGAGTCGCGAGTTCGAACCCCAGTGCTGCCTACGTAGAGCTGGGCGGATTAACTTTTCCGTATCTTACGTCACAACCAAGTGGCGGGCCGGCCACCCCTTCTTAACTGACTCAGGCTAAGGTATCCAAGGCTGGGGCCCATACCCCTCGCTTCCCTGAGGGATAATGTGACCTAAAATTAATTAAAACACCTACTCCGATACCAGAAGTTTGGTTAAAGAAAACACAGAAATGCGTTTTTCCTATAATCTGACCAAAGAACGTACGCATTAAAGCACTTACAAGTTTTCCAACAAAATCATTTCACACCATTCCGAAGAGAAAACGGGTTTCTCTATCAAGTTTTTGATAACCATCAAGAGGTCGGTCAAATTCCGTGTTAGCTCCTCCGGTTCAAGGCTCTCCAAATACTCTAAAAACTGCACCTCAGGGGTTTGTCTAAGCAAAGAGATAAACACAGCCACGAACTCCAACTGGAAATTTAAGGGAAACGGTTAATGAAATTAAAAAACGCCTTCAAAACTGATGCATTGAATTTAACCTCAACTGGCCACTGCAGTCTCAAACTGCTCGAGTCATAATTAACTCTCAAATCATAATCACAACATTTTTTTCGCACACACACACATACACAAAATATAATATAATATAATATAATATATAATATAATATATAATAATATATATATTAGTCACTAATGTATAGCGTAATGTTGGCACTATAATAATGATGATGATGATGATAATGATGATAATGATTAACTGATTGTTAATGATAAGGCTGGAGTGACCATGATCTTTACAGAGCAAATAATGTTATTAATTAGGTTGATTGAGAGAATGAGTTTTCTTCCTTTATTAAACAAAATAAATGATTTATGAATGAGACAAAATGTAAGTTGGTTGTTTACAGTCGAAATTAGATGTACACTTGAATAATGACTTCAATATAATAATGACTTTGATATTAATAACGCGCGAGGTAATGATTAGTTTTTGCATAAAGTTAGGTGAATGACACCAGGCCTAAATGGGGTCTGCACAAAAGGTGTTCACACGGTGGTAGCTCTCGTGTCACTGTTCTTCGGAGAGAGAGAGAGTCGAGGTGCGATGAGAAGTTCTTGTAACGAAGTTGGTTTGAGGCAAGGCATAAAGACATGCCTCGAAGTAGACTCTCGCTGTGCCGTCATCTTGGTCGTACTTGTGTGCCGTCATCTTGGTCGTACTTGTGTGCCGTCATCTTGGTCGTGTTTGTGTTGATAGAACATCGCTAAAGTATTTGAAAGAATTTTTGCCACTGAATTTTTTTTTTTTAATTGAATAACCTTCATTAATAATAAAATAAATACATTCGTTTTCAATTTACAATGACATGAATAATTGTGAAGCTCGACTATTTATTTTATTTAATTTGGCCCTTAACCTTTAGGTTTTACTGGGCTCTTATTAAAAATAAACAGCTAGTTGTTATTAATTAATAATAAATAAATATTATTAATAGTTAAAACATGTATTAATCTTAAATTATCACTACTGACATGACAAATACAAGGTCACTATTGAAGGCACTATACCAATACCATACAAAGAAACCAATATTATACACGAGAGATAAGAACTGAACAATCCCAAGAAATTTGTTTTTAATACTAGATTACACACGAGAAATTAATAATTTTTGTTAGTATGCCATTATTAATTGGGATTTCAACTTGGTTTTAAACAAATTTACATTCACAATATTTTTTATATCGGCATTTAAGCCATTCCATAGTTTCAATCCAATGAAAATGGGTAGTTTTCGAGATGAAGACAATCTAAATTGAGGTATAACAAGCTTTGATCTATTTCTGGTCTGATACGAGTGGATTTCTTGATGAGTTACAAAATATCCATCAGGTCATCCCATAAGTAATGTCGTTTTTTAGATCGGAATTTGAAGAACAAAAAAAAACTCAACTGAAACTTTTTAATCTAGTATATATTTTCCATCGGAATCAATGACACTCTGCCAACGTCCTACAAGCTTTTCAATGCCATGTTTATAAAATTCAGGCGGTTTTGAGGCAAAAAACGTACAAAGACTGGTGTGCAGGTCATCCAAAGAAGTATACAGTTTCTCGTCAAGATAGTTTTGCACTCCTGAAAAGATGATAATCTGAAGGCGCAAGGTCTGGAGAATATGGAGGACGTCGAAATTTTTCCCACCCAAGCTCCTCAATTTTTGCAGAAGTGATCCGAGCGGTATGAGGACGTGCGTTGTCGTGGTGGAACACGATTCCTTTCCGATTAACCAAAGAAGGTCTCTCTTCTTTTAGTGCAGTGTTCAATCGATCCAGTTGTTGACAGTAGACTTGAGCGGTGATTGTTTGGTTGTGTGGTAAGGTTTCAAAGTGTATTACACCACCTTTATCCCACCAAACACTAAGCAACACCTTCCGAGGGTGAAGATTTGGTTTTGGCTGTGGTGTCGCTGGTTCTCCGGCACAAACCCACTGTCGACGGCGCTTAACATTCTGGTACAGTATCCACTTTTCATCACCAGTCACTAAACGGTCCAAAAACGGATCTTGGAGTTCACGGGAATGAAAAGCTGTGCTAATGTTTACCCGCACCCTCAGATTGTCGACCGACAATTCATGTGGCACCCATTTTCCTAACTTAGGCACTTCCCCGAGTTGTTGCAAATGTCGATGGATGGTGGACGCGGATGAATTGGAGTTTCTGGGCCAATTCTTCGACAGTTGTTGAACAGTCTTCTTCAAGTGCGGCTAACAGCAGGTCATCATCAAACTCAGCAGGGCATCCAGAGCGTGCTGCATCTGTCAAACAGCAGTCACCATTCCTAAACTTTTGAAACCATCTTTGACATTTCCTCACATGCAGAATATCGTTGCCATAAACGTCCTGAATATTTCGCGTTGCTTCAGTAACACTATTCCCTTTTTTGAACTCGTAGAGCATTATATGCCTGATATGCTCTTCTGATACCGCCATGTTTAGGAGGGGTTCACAAAGCAAAATACACGTCTTCACTGGTCAAGGTCTGTAAAGTACGAAGCGAAACACGATAGATCTCCTTAGATATAACCTTTGGAAAATTTATGCTTAAACCGAGTAGGACTAGTTTAAACTTAATCTATCGTAAAAAACGACATTACTTATGGGATGACCTGATATTTACCCATTGTAAATTAATGATTTTGTTCTTACACTTGTAAATAAAAATAAAATGTGCCAGTTTGGTTATGTCATTGAGCTTTAGTATTGTTGGCGGAGTTTCCCCAAATATATATATATATAGTGGCAGAGACGTTTTCAAAAACTTTAGCGATGTTCCATCAACACACGACCAAGGTGACGTCACAGCGAGAGACTACTTCGAGGCATGTCCTTATGACTTGCCTCACACCTCAAACTCGTTACAAGGACAACCTGAAGCATTCCACATCACCATCACACCTCGACTCTCTCTCTTCGAAGAACAGTGACACGAGAAGCTACCACCATGTGAACACCTTTTGTGCAGGCCCCATTTAGGCCTGGTGTCACCACCTAACTTTATATAAAGACTAATCATTACTTCGCGCGTTATTAATATTGAAGTCATTATTCAAGTGCACACAATAATTTCAACTGTAAACAATCAACTTTATTTGTCTCACTCATAAATCATTTTTGTTTAATAAAGGAAGAAAACTTATTCTATCGATCAACCTAATTAATAACATTATTTGCTCTGTAAAGATCATGGTCACTTCAGCCTCATTAACAATCAGTTATAACTTATCAAATAACCATTATCATCATCATTATTATAGTGTTAACATTTCCGCTATATATATATATAAGCACACCGGACAAAAAATTAGTCACCCCTACTAGCACCGATAGTAGGAAGTTCAAGGTCACACAGAGGGCGCTGATGTAGCATTGGTAAGTGACAAGTAGCGGTGACGTAGCACACAGGATCAGATCTGTTTCGTGAGGTGGTGAAGAACAAAGTGTGTGTTGGATATAGTCTGCAAAATGGGTCGTGAGGCAGACGTTACTCAGTGGCGTGTGCAGGCGTGTTTGGCAGAGCCCACGGACACAAAATGTCTGAAGTAGCCCAATTTGTTGGTGTGTCAACGCGTACTGTCCAGCGAGTTTACAAAGAGTGGTGTAGTTCGCAATCAACTGAAAAACGACGGCGTAACTGTGGCCGGAAAACAATTCTCGACAATAGGGGCCGCCGCCATGTTTCTCGTCTAGTAACTGCAAATCGTTTTCAAACCAGAGAACAATTGCTCCAAGAAACCAATGAGGTTCTCCAGCGACCAATTTCCGAACGGACATTGCGACGAGAACTGCATGCGATGGACATCTGGAGCAGGGTACCACGGAAGAGGCCGCTGTTAACAGCAAGTCACAAATTGGCACGTTATAAATGGGCTCAGAGGCACAAAAACTGGACTGCGGCAGATTGGAAACGTGTAATTTGGTCCGATGAGTCCCGTTTTTGTTTGTTCTCCAATGATGGGAGGCGACGAGTACATCGCAGGTCCAATGAAGCCTTTAATCCTGAATGCGTCGAAGGTGTTGTTCAGGCTGGAGGTGGTTCCGTGATGTTCTGGGGATGTTTTTCGTACCACGAAATGGGCCCTCTCGTTCCAGTGACGATGAATTTGAACCAGCAGGCGTACCTCCGCATACTAAACTCGCCGGATTCGTGCGGTTATCAAGGCCAGAGGCGCCGTCACACGTTATTAGGTACATTTTGAGGGGTGACTAATTTTTTGTCCGGTGTGCTTATATATATACAGGGTGAGTCAAAAGACTGGAAACATAGGAACTATGCTTTTCAATGCAAATATAAGTATATATTTACATTGAAAAGCATAGTTCCGATGTTTCCAGACTTTTGACTCACCCTGTATATAGTATAGTCAATTTTAGTCATCCCTCATTTTGAGTCTTTTCGTTTTTAAGTCGTCAATAATTTAGGGAACATGTTTGGCTTGCGTCGTCTAACGTCTCGAATTTGCGTCGTTTTATCTCGCCCCAACCGGCCAAATTTTCCTGAGGGAAATTCGGGCGGTTGGGAACATTCTGGAAAATTTGCCTGCATGAGGGAAATTCCCTCATGCAACCAAACCTTCCAGAATGTTCCCACGCGCCTGGGTCAGACTCGGTATTTCTTGCTCGCCGAGTATAAAAGAGCGTTTGGGACAGCGTTCACTCAGTATTTGCCTTTCTCCTGTCCAGTGAAGGTCTCGCTCGCTGCATTCTTTGTTAATGAAAAGAACAATGGCGAAAAAAGGTCGTCGTCTTCTTCATATGTACTATTGAGTTTTTATATCCAAGAACGCATCCTTAATTAATTATCGCATTGTTTTCTTTGGGAAAATTTCGTTTTATGTCGTGGTTTTCAAGGACGCAAATCGAGGGACGAAATATATATATATATGGTGTCTCAGAAGTCGCGCACCATAGGCTTTATTCAGATTTACGAGGCTTACCAGTCGAAATGGTTTATAAGTGATGCTTAATTACAATATATGTTCGAATAATAAAATCAATAGGATGTACTGGTTATCAAAAATCTACCTTAAAATAATTAAATTGAATGAAGCTATATTAGCCAATGGTGCGCGACTTCTGAGACACCGTGTGTGTGTGTGTGTGTGTGTGTACATATATAAACTTTAAATGCAATAACCGCAACAATATAAAATTACACCAACCAGCAAGGAAAAAAATATAAAATTAATTATAAAACAAGTGTTTAAAAAGGCTAATTGATTTCGGCTGGTCACAACCAAGCCCTTTTCAAAGACAAACTAATTAAAATATCTAAAAAAGTTATAAAACTTTCGTCCTGCGGAAGAGCTAAGGTTAAAATGACTGTGTGAAGGCATATACACAGACAGAGAGATGGTAGCTGTCGTACGTCTGGCAGTTGGCAAAGGCAAATTATTGTCCGGAATTTCAAACCTTCGAGATGAGAAATCTAAAAGTAAAAATCAATCCTGTACATCTGGCAGCCGGTCACGACCCGAAATTGCCCTAAAATATTTGAAAATGTTAAAAATAAAGATATCCATACTGTAGGACAACTTAATATTGAAAATGGTGTTTTCTGCCAATATATAAAATGCCTCGTATATTTGTCTCTGTTCCTGGTCCCTGACCTTCATGATAGGTTTCGAATCCTGGAAGTTAAAAATATGATTATACCGTTCCCTATGCTGAACTAGACTACTATAAGTATTACCCGACCTCAGGTCACGTTTGTGGGAATTAATCCTTCTCTGAAAATCAATTGTCTCCCCAATGTATTTTTGAGGGCAGCCTCCACATGGGATTTCATAAACTACGCCAGAATTGTTGGAGGCTTTAGTAATAGGATGACGAATGAACGAAGACAATTTATTTGGCACAACGGAGACCAACTTAATCTGCTTTGGCAAGAGTGAGGAAAGCCCTTTGTTAACCTCAAAGGGTCAAAGGGCACTTTCAGGAATGAAACGTCTTTATCCCGGTTCCCAGTTTTGGGAGAAAAGAAAGATCTCCTAGCGGCGAAATAAGCTTTATCGATGAACAATTTGGAATAACCCAAACATGTAAATATACTTTTAATATGTAAAACTTCATCAAGATAAATGGGGTCACAAATCCTGAAAGCTCTCAAAAAGAGAGAGGAAATAACGCCTTTCTTTGTACAAAGAGAATGATTGGAAAAAGCATGAATGTAGCTGTCTGAATGCTTAGGCTTTCTAAATACTTTGAAAGAAGGTCTTTGGTTGGGATCTCTTAAAATAAGAACGAACATCCAAAAACGAGAGAGATCCACTATTTTCAACTTCATACGTAAACTGTATTGAGGGTACATAACTACTAAGAACTCCCACCAGCTCATCTAGATCCACATGAGATTCCAAAATAACACACGTGTCATCAACGTAACGGAACCAATTGATCCCCGGCACTAAAGATTCCGGCAAAAAAATTAACTTAAAAAAATTCCATAAAAATATTAGCTAAAATTGGAGAGAGCGAAGAGTCCATAGGTAAACCTGTCCTCTGTCTAAAAAATGACCCGTTAAAAGAAAAATAGTTATGTTTCGAGCAAAGTCTAACAAGCTCCAAAATAATTCCATAATCAAACGAAATAGTCTCAAGGTGATTATGAAGCCACTCTTCCAGGAACTGCAAGGTTAGATCTAAAGGGACTCTGGTAAACAGAGAGACCACGTCAAAACTCACCAATTTCTTTCCCGATAGGTCTGTACCTCGAAGTTTGTCAACAAACTCTGCAGAATTTTTAAGATGTGCTCCAGAGATTCGGCCTACTAATAGCGAAAGGAGGCTCGAGAGCCATTTAAACAACTGTTCAGTAGAACTTCCCACATTAGAAATAATAGGGCGCAAAGGTATTGAGGGTTTATGCACCTTTGGAAGCCCATATATATAAGGAAGACGGGGTAAATAAGATTTAAATCTTTGAAAAAGTTGCGGGTTAGTGTGTGTAATATATATATATATATATTCTGAACCCTATAACCTCCCCCCCTCCCCAAACAACAGTGGAAAGTAGAAAAGGAAGACTGTGTCGTATTTCCAAATTAAAGGCTAGACAGGGAACATCCTCAGCCCTGAAGGAAAATAATTTTGTCCAAGGTCCAAGACTGTTTAACCAACTGCCCAAGGAACTAAGCAGCACGAGTGGTGTTGTGGTGGAAATCTTCAAAAGGAGGTTAGACGCCTGACTATGTGTGGTGGAGAGTACAAGAAACCAACTCTCTACTTCACCAAGCTCACGTGAAGCGACAAGCTTGACCTTCGTGAAATGAAGAATCATCGCACGGAACATTTGAAAGGTTGAAAGGAAAAGTATACATGCCTTTAGCTCGGATTTTTGTCATTATTTTTGTGTCATTTTTTTTGTCCGTGATAATCTAACGGTTACTAACTCGGAGAATTAATATTTTTATTTTTTTCAAAATTTTAATCACTTATGCTTTCGTTAAGGAGGGGGGGGGAGGGGGGGTCAATAAATTTTTTGGAATTCCATTTTCATGAGAACCCTCCCTCCCTTTTTCACCTTCCCCCCCCCCCCCCCCCCCCTCCGCTAATAAAAACGTCTTTAAAGCCCTTACCAGCATCAAGTCGTCCCTTCTCATCTTGGAAACGATAGCTAGAATATCCTGAAGGAGTTCCTGAATCAACGTCATTAAGTTGTTCAATGTGGGTCCCACTTCACTTCCGTAGAGAATGTCCAGAGTGTCGCACAAGATTTTCACACTTAATTTCAGCTACAATAAAGACTAAATTAACGAAATGTCACGAGAAAAAGAAATTATTTGATGGAACCCCGCCCCTCAATTAACTCTCATTATATTTACTTCACGGAACGTTAAAAATTACAACGAAGAATAAATTTAACTTTCTTTGTACAAAACATCACTGTATAAAACAATGTTTTACGTAAAATATGTCCGTTAAATTTAAATGTACGTAAATGATTTAAACCAATAGTGCAACAAATGCAATTTTATTACTCTTACATTAAAAAAAAACTACAAGCTCAAAAAAAAAAATAATAAAAATTGATGTAAAATGTCATGCTTACCATCACCGATAATATAAACTACATTATTTAACAATAAAATAAAAAACATGCAGAGCTATAACCCATATATATACAATAATGTAAACTTTTATGTTTGAAATTAAAAGGATTAAAAAAAAAGTTTATTATGTATAATTTACAGCTAGCTCTTAATTAGTGGAGTTTATTCATATTTACAATTATTTTTTTCAAATAGAAGTTTAGTTCCCCTTCAAGGTGAAGTAAAAAAAAAATATATATATATATATGTACATAAGGCTTAAAAAAAAACAAGCTCTTTGCGTTAAGGCGTTCAGGAAAGGTTGAAGTGAAATGATGGGAAAAAAGGGATATTCGTCATTAGACAAATCCACCGTTAGCAGTAACTAAAAAATCGCAACTAAATTCAGTACCATCTCAGCGAGTTGGGATCATTCTTCTTGTTGCCCACTCTAAGGGCAAAACATCGACCGTGACGCTAAGTCTCGTCGAAAGAACGATTTCTGACAAGTTCTGCAAGTTATTATGAAGAACTTGATTTGTTATTTCGTGGTTTGATACAATCCTCACAATTATTTCATATTATTTAGTTAAAGTCTGGGCACTTTGCGGTTAATAAACGGCTAACGTTAAGCATTAGAAGGTTCATGTAATTATCTTACTGGAACAGTAAGGCCGGCCACACGCAGAATCGTCTTGCGACTGACGGCTCGAGTCGCGTGTAATTTTACATTGACAAAATGGAAGCCCCGCACACTGCAGTGTGCGGGGCTCCCAGTTTGTCAATTTAAAATCACACGCGACGAGTCGTCAGTCGCAAGACGATCCTGCGTGCGGCCGGCCTAAATCACCAACGTTTCACAATTTTACGCTTAATAGACGAGTATTAAGAAGAAATAACATCCGTGACCGTCTCAAATACTAATAACAACCATTAACCGAAATTAAAATTACTACGTTTCAAATATTACTAAGTCATCGAATTGTATCTTAAGAATAATACAAAATTACGTTCTAAGTCCTGTCAAACACGCGTAACGACACAATGTCGAAACTCGAAACACCACCTGGATTATTAATTTCAATTATCGCCCGTTCCGTATTTTGGTGAGAGTGAAGCGGCATTTGGTAAAGGATTAAGAGAAGAATCCTTCAAAACTAATCAATGATCGTATCTCTGAGTATCGGTGTAGGAAAGCGATCCTACCATGCCTAGCATTCTTAGACACCTTCGCGGTGTCCTCGCGAAAAGAGGTGTGAAGTATATATGTAACCTCTCTCGCACGACTTTTCGTCCCTACCCTAAATCACACCACCTCCCGCGACCCCTTTTCAACATCTTTCGATGAATCCGTCTTACCTCCTCTTTCTTCTTGGCATCCGAGTTGTGAGGCGCCGGGGTATCCGTACCCAAAAGGCCTTGTAGTTTGTCCTTAGTCTTTTCTTTTCGCATCGCTACCTCATAATCTGTCACCTGAGGGAGCACACTTGTCATGGAGGGCGCGGAGGGTGACAGCGAGGGAGGAGAAACAGAGAGAGAGAGGTGGGGGGGAAGAGAGAGCGAGAGAGGGAGGGGGAGAGAGAAAGGAGAGAGCCGAAAAAGAAAAGTGCGAGCCACCTTCCCAATAGTGACGAACGCGTGAAAAAAACTTAATGTCTACGGGGATAACTAATAATTATTATTACTGTTATTAAGAATTTCCGTAGAAAATTCTTATTGTTTTCGTTAATTATTATTATTATTAAAAACTGCATTCGGTACAGCATCGAACTTTCAATAAGAATATTTTCAATTTTTCTCCCCAATGTCGAGCTCAATCATGAATTATGACAAGTTTCGTATTTACCATCATAAGCCAACCGCTAATCGTCGTTCCCAAATTAATAATTCATTGTACCCATGTTGCTTACGAAGGAAACTTTAAATTTGTTTCAGAAAATCTTAAGAACGTGCATTTACTTTAACTGTACGGTATTCGGATCAATTAATTATAAACAAACGAACGAGTACTGGAAAACGGAAAGTAAAATGCAATGAAACGTGTCGATTTATTTTGAAACATTGAAACGGTTAAATAGAAAACTGTCAAGAAGGGTGAGCCGACCGAGTTTGAACCTAAGTTTTACATTATTCACTAACTATAGCAACTATAGGAATTAGAATGGGTATATAATATTCTGCTATACTCGTACCTTACTCGTGAGCGCGCGCACGCAATAAAATCTCGAAATTGGAGATAAAAACTCCTTTAATTATCAAAAAAGCGTCACTTCCATTTTCTGAAGCAATTTATTATACGCACGCACTACATAATCTTTGAGGAAATGCAAAAGTAAAATGATTGATAGAAAGGGAACAGGCAATGAAGCGGGAACTAAGGAGTGAGGAGTTCGTGGAACTCGAACCCACGTCACGTGGTTTCACATTCAGCGTTCCAACCGATCACGCCATCCAGAATCCACCCCGCTCCCATAAAAAAAAAAGGTTCGTATGGTTACTGCGCTTAAAACGCATTCATATGGTAGGTAAAATGTTATGTTTAATACATTTCGTAAACGTTTATGGCGAAGACGATCATACTAACGAAGCAAAACCTAACACAGAGTTAGTTCGACTTTCGGTCAGCTCAAAAATTATTCAGTTTTCATAAATTCAAAATAAAGTGAAAATCCACAATTTATTTTATTTTTTTTATATATAAATACACAAAATACGGATTATACATTTACGATGTCGTAAGATTGAGACTGAAACAGGCGGAATAACGACATTCCAGGAGTGGTCCCTACTGTTGATATTTCATTATCCTTCGTGTTCCAATACCGAGCAATACCACAATCGGGTATTTTTGAAATTTTCTATAAAAAAAAAAGTCCATACAATAATTAATGGAGAATAGATAATTACAAAAACTACGAACGAACCAACCAACCAAACTACGAAGAAACTATGGAATAATCCTTCACAGTAAACTCAGAAATTACACTCGTCAGTAAAATTTCTTTAATTTCAAAGTCGGGATTTGATAGTGGTAAAATGTAACTAAGAAGTTTATTTACAACTATTTGAGGCAAAACTTGTTATTGACTCTAAACGCTCTGATTTATGGCCGAGGGATTTATGGAAAAAGGGATCTGTTAATACGAGAGAAGGCTGCTAGAACTCGATCAGAACCGTAAAAAGCAGGAAAGGGAAAGTTATAGTTAACCTCTACCGTTTCAAAGAAACTAAAATTAATTTAAATAAAAAATTTAGTTTCATGCAAAAGTAAATTCATATTATAAAGAAAACATTAAGCGTGTTTCAATTAATTTACATATTTTTTCTCATTTAAAGAACTCTTATTAGTCATGCTATTAGACTACTAAAAACCTACATTAGATTATAAACAGTGATTTGCTTCAGTCATGCATTTATAAAATAACTTAAAACTAAAACTAAATGAAAACAGTTTCTCCCACACACACACACACACACACACACACAAAAAAAAATATATATATATATACACATATATACTCTTATTAATGATGAGCATGATCCTGTAACCCCTTCAGCGTGGAACATAACTTGAGTACAAGACCAGAAGTTGGAAACCCGATTTCCTTATCAATAGTGTTTGGGCTAACTAGAGAAATACTAAAGTGTGATATGCCTATGGTTGTTTATCTTTAAATTTAGTTGTAGGTTGTGTTTAACACTTTGACTGTCACGTATATTTCATACACATTATTTATCAGCCATGTTGGACACACGTGACTAACATGGCAGTCAAAATGTTAATAACAGGGATTAAAAACGGGTGATGGTACCACCAATGTCTTCAACTGGTAAAAGCCACATTAAAGGGTATGACCACCAATACAGTTTTGTTACGTAGAATAACCTCCTCAACCAAGCAATCAGAAGGGAAATAATGAATTGTGAAGATAATTTGTGATAGGCGACTAGGCCTAATTTCGTTATACAAAATACCCCTCGTACACTACCTCTTCGTTTTCGGCAAAGAGCTTCTTCACGTGGCCGATGAAGGAGTCCAACAGAATGACCCTGCATCTGGGACTCAGAAACAGTTTGCTATGGATGATCTCGCACATAGCTGTCAGGCGCTGCGGAGACAGGCGTTGGTTCTTCAAGTTATTCATGATGCGAATGACCAAATGACTGAAGCGAAACCACCACATATACATTACAGACACGTACCGAATTACCAAGTTAGTTTTTGTTCCATATCATACTAAGAGAAATAGCCCTAGCCATAAATTTTTTTTGGCAAAATTCTGACCTCATTAAAGTTTGATACAATTTCCTAAGTTTGGTTGAAAATACAATTGAACGGCTATTAATTACGCAAAACCGGACAAGCAACTTCATTCTCGTTCAAAATGTTAAATTATTAACAATTTCACAAGCATCCTTTTCATAATTTCCTTTTATAAAAATGTTACCGAAATATAAACTGTCTGAAATAAATCTTCAACCACGTCTTCCTGGTGTACTTCAACTTAAATGAAATGAATTACGCACTATTCGAGTGACTGCCTTTGTTCAATGGGAGAACTTAAAACCAAAATAAACTAATAAAGCTTCATTATCACGTACCACAGAGTCACAGGGTCAAACTCGGACATAATATCGGGGATGATGGTTGCGAAGTACTTCAGGCAAAGGCCTTGGACTGGTAGCAAAGAGTCTGAGGTGCAAGACATAAGTTGGGCAATGGACACGAGAAGGCCTGTGAGGCTCTCCTGGAAAGTTTGCTGACCCTGCGCGTATAGTCTGACCGGAGGGGAAAAAAATGTTAATTATTCATCAACTCTTCACTTTTCTTGAAACATTAACGATAAAGTCAGAAACCACGAGCTATCATTACTTCAATACAAGATTTTTCTTTTTATTCTATATTGCCATAATAAAATACTAAATACAATAAAAGACAAACAATCGTCCAAAAACTCACTCGTAGAAGAGTTTCCTCGACCGAATAATGAACTTCATTACATAATGCAAGCACTTCATTGCTTTATTTAGAATGGTAGTTTTCGTGTTTTGAGAAGAGGCGCAAACATCGTCGATGTAAGACCGCAGGATTGTTATCAGTTTACTGTTAAAACAAAATTATAAAAAAAAAAATTCCTCTTAAGTAATTAGAAAAAATGTCGTTTAAAATGTAATACACGAATCAAATAGTTACGGACTGAACTTAAAATCCATTCGTGACTAGTGGGAACGGAAAATATGGATTTAAGAGCCTCGATTTATCATTCATTCTACAATGAAATCGATAGAGAAAATAGGCTTAGACCACTAACTTGAAATTTAATGACTTTACCTATTTAATTTTCAAACCTCAATCAATTTCTCTCGAGTTTAGAAAAATTTACCAAGTTATCAACCTTTTTTAAATACAGGAGCCAAGGGCGAACGTTCGCAAAAATGCCCCCCTCCATTAACTATAATACAGTATTCGTAAAAAACATAGGAAAATGCCTACTGAAAAGACACTAATAACAATAATTTCTGGTGCACATTTATTTGGAAACTTAACACAATTTTGTGTACGCAAAACGGTGTAGTTTACCTGTAGGCGAGAGTTGCATGGAAGTTCTGCTCAATATAAGTATCCAAAACACTCCAGTACGACTCGTGTTTATTCAGTTCTCCGGCTATGTAAATCACGTCCACCTTAAAATTACATCATCAGTTTAACTCTGCTGAATAACAGATTACGATTTTACTACTGCCAATACCAATCAATTTTATTCTATTCGCACAATTTAACGTTTTAAAAGGGTTAATTTTGGCAAAATTCGTGCCCAAAAATAATATACAGCGTAGTCTTCTATCAATCAGAACATCTCGTGACTCGATCGGTTAAGGCGCCGCCCGGTAGTGCTGAGACTCCGTTGAGTTGTGGATTCGAAACCCAATGCTACCTAGAGCTAGACGGTTGTCTTTTCCGTACCTTACGTCACGACGAAGCGGCGGCGGGCCAGCCAGCCATCCCCGATTTAAGTGATTCTGGCTAAGGTATTCGGGTATATGAGACACGAATGTTACATTTTACCTTCTATCAGTCGATATGAAATACAATTACAAGTACCATACGAGAACTGATTTAACGGTTTATACCATACATACCCATATACAATTGCGGGGAACTAAAAAAAATTGAGTTAAAATACAATTAAACAAAAATAAAGTAATAATTTAAATTCTAAATTAAAAAAAAAAATCTCACACAGAGACGAAGTCCATAAACGCGAGTGAAGACAAAAAAGCTTAAACACCGTAAAACAAGTCCCCCTTTTCCATTTTGGTAAAGATTTTAACAAATTATCCCCCAGTAATTAACGCTTTCATTACATAAAAAAAAAATTCAAATTTACCAAATTTCCGTTTGGTCACAACAATGCTAAAAGCAAATTCTAAATATCAAAATACAAAAAAAGGTAACATACAGATGCCCCATATTCCCAGGAAGTAGGTGTTGGGGGGGCCGAATCAGGGCTATCTCGCCGCGACGTAAGATACAAAACAGACAACAGACCAGCAATAGAATTTACTCGGAGTTTCAGCATTGCCGAGCGGCACCCTCCTAACTAACCAAGCCATGTGACGCTCAGAACTAAAAATGCTTAAACTGAAAACGTAATTCATCTTGAATTTCTAAAATAATTTGCGCAATAGCTATATACTGCATTATAGGGCGGGTCATACTATGCATTTTTTTTAAATCAATGGAGAGGTGTGTTCAAATGACATATTTTGGTGTATAGAACACAATTCTGAAGAAAATATTTAATTCTGATAACCCTAACCTACATCATTTTGCAGTTGATTATTATTAAATTGTTGATTATTTTACTATTGTAGTTACCCCAGAATATGTCTTCTCACGTTATCTCTCATAGAGCATTGTTCTAACTAATTCATATAAACACATATAATGTAATTCATATAATAATAATAATATTTAAATACTCAAATAAAAGGTGTGCCATTCCACTTAATTGTAATTATCATACAGTTTGGTATATGAAATATTTTGACCGTTTTCTGGCGCGCATAAGGCCATTTTCTGAGCCACCTTTCTCAGAGGCTAGAATGTAACGTTTCAGAACATTCTAAAACGTTTTGTGAAATATTTGAAGTGACTCATGATTTATGAAGCTATTTTACCACCTCGGCTTGCAGTGAGGGGATAGATTTAGTGATTATCTACTGATATTTTTTTTGTTACTGTTCACATGAGAGTATTATTACTGTTATATTTTAGAAAAAGCTATTTCTACGCATATTATAGTGATACATTGAGCAAAATTTAATTAACAACTTTGATTTGAGCTAAAATTAGGTGGTTCATTTTTAGTACAACTGAGCAGTATGAGGCCTATTTCAATGTTCTAAAGAATATTTTTAGGATGTGGTTCTTTAGTTTTTTTAGAGTACATGAACAAATTATTTGCATTACAGACAACAGATAAATTAGCATTTTATAACATTTTGAAACCAAAAAAGCATAATGTGTTTAGCATTTGCAGATAAATTTGTTTTTGCCCATTTCAGCTCTTTTTTTAAACAAGAATTTTGCGCTGAAAAGAGTTAATACCTGTCTGTAGTGGATACTTAACTGTTGTATTATTGTTTTTATTTCAGTGTGAACTCATTAAGAAAATGGCTCAAGTCAGAACAAGGACGAAATCAAGTTCTCATCTGAGTAATCTTGTTGGCACTGGCCGAGAGCTGTTGGTGTCTGAACTGCCAACTGTGAGGGATATCCTGAGGTATGGCATCTACTTGAGGAAGCAAAGTGAAGATGACAGGAGGAACTACCCAGTGGACAAGCTGGTGAGTGACATCTACCCTGGTCTGATTTGTCAGTGGAGCAAAGCTAATGCTCTTTTCAAGCCACCTGTCATCAATGAAAAAGTGACCATCATGTCCAAGCTCAAGGAGGTCTGGAATCAGGCAGTGAAGTTTTCTCTTGGGAAGGGCAAACTTGATGCCAAAGAGAGGTTCATTGTCAAGTTAGACAAGTTCTTTGATATTTTGACTTGCAAGTGTCAGATTACCAGTTGTGAGGGGGGAGGCTGTGAGGGCTGTGTTATCCAAGCCCACATTAACTGTTCCTGCAGCAGAGAGAAAAAGATTCCTGTGAAAGATCTTGCCTACATCAAGGGACAGAAAGAGAAGGTTGGAAGTAAGGGACCCCACCAAATAGGGGGTCCTGATCTACCAGAGCACAAGAGACAGGTGAGGACATTGAAAAGGCAGTGGATGGAAAGGAAGGCAGAGAAAAGGAGAAGGAGCAAGGAGGAAAGTGCTGCAGTAGCAGAGAAGGCAGCCAGGAAGGATGTTAAGAGATTTTTGGCAGATGGTGATGAGGATCTGGAATTGGAGAGAAGTGGTGATGAAGATGAGTTTGTTCCTGAAGTTGAGCTCTTCCCTCAAACTGACCCTGAGCCAGCAGCTTCGGCAAAGGTACAGAAAAACTATGATGAGATTCAAAACATTGCCCTTGCTAGTGTAAGGTATGGCATAGGGCTGAGGCCAACTGCAGCGATAGCAACAGCAGCTCTGATTGACGCAGGAATCATCACAGAAAACAATACAAGTAAAGTGATTGATAAGAGCAAGGTCAAGAGAGCACAGGAGAAGTTGATGAGAGAGCTGGGGGAACAGTTCGAGAAGAAGTGCAGGGAGGAGGGGGGGATCTCTTGCATCCTCTTTGATGGGCGGATTGACCTGACCAATGTGATGATGGAAGCTGAGTGCAGTGACCAATCTTTTCCCGCAAAGATCAAGGAAGAACACTATAGTGTTGTTAGTGAGCCTGGCAGCTACTATCTGTTCCACTTTACCCCAGAGAAAGCAACTAAAGAGGAGTCACATGCGGAGAAGATTGCTAAGGTCCTGTTTGCCTGGCTGAAAGAGAGGGGTTATGATAAGACCTTGTTGGCCATTGGAGGAGACAACAAATGTCAACACTGGTGTGAAAGCTGGAGCTGCACCTGGGGAGAAAGCTGGTCTGGTTGGTGTGCAACCTGCACACTGTTGAACTTCCCCTGCGCCATCTCATTGTTGACCTTGATGGCCCTACTCTGTCCGACAAAAAATTATCC
This sequence comes from Bathynomus jamesi, assembly GCA_023014485.1. Lineage (NCBI taxonomy): Eukaryota > Metazoa > Arthropoda > Malacostraca > Isopoda > Cirolanidae > Bathynomus > Bathynomus jamesi. The sequence continues at coordinate 21,682 of JAJOZX010011047.1, forward strand.
GGACCAATAGGAAAGCTCCTTGATTCTGCTACAGACTTTGATATCAATCCAAACTTCACCCGAATCTCTGTTGGCCCTCCACTGATCAAGCTTCCTGACAAGGTCATTCAAGATCTCTCAACTGATCAATACTATGGCTAAAATTGTCTGTGCAGTCAGGGATGGAGTACTTCCTGCAGGGCTGGCTCTGTTAGAGATAGGACCAGTAAACCACAGCCGCTGGCTCACCACAGCGAACAGACTTCTCAGGCTCTGGGTGTCAAAGCACGGACTTAAAGGAAAGAACCTGAAGATTCTGCAATTCATTGTGGAATTCATCATTGGAGTGTATTACCCATGTTGGTTCAACGTGAAGGTCAAGCACTCCTGGATCGAAGGGCCTAGGCACATCCTCTTTCAGCTGGACTGCCTCAAGTCCCAGAGAAAGGAGGTGCTGGATATTGTGATGCCAACTGTGAGAAGATCTGCTTGGTATGCCCACAGTGAAGTCATCCTCCAAACACTACTCTGCTCTGAGGATCAGAAGGAGAGGATTGAAGGGGTGGAGAGAATCCTGGCCATCAGGGGAGAGGGGACCCGGACACTCAGCTAGGGGACTCCTCTGTTAGGAGCAGAAGGACACCTGACATCAATTGTGATGCTTCCAGCATCGGTGACTTGATCAGCTGGTCAGAAGGTGTGTCAGAGCCACCTCTCACCTGCTCTCTAAGCACCTCAGAGGTGAAAAACTTCATCAACACCCCCATGGAGGTGCGCAACTGGCCTTGCCACACACAAAGCATTGAGAGGGTTGTTAAAATGGTGACTGAGGCTTCTGCTAAGTACTTCTCACAGGAAAAGAGGGATGGAGGGATCAGGGCTCAGGAGACCAGCAAGAAGCTGATGTCCAAGTCTGAGTCAAAGCAGGATTTGTGCAACCTGGCAAAGTTCAAGATGTCAGGAGAATGATCTTTGTAATTATATCCAGTGATATACATGCAGTTCACCTATTAATAAATATATGTAAAGTTGATTTGGCCTTGTCAATATAAATGATTTACCTTATATCTTTTAATATATTATAAAGGGGTTCAAAAGGGTAAAATTGGCAATTTAGAAATACAAAATGATGTAGGTTAGAGTTATCCTATCCAAAACATAAGCTCATATTTGAATTCCCCATGTAAAAACACATAATTTAGACACCCCTGATGGTAGGATTTCCTTCAGATTCATGTTGTCACCTGAGTACGACCCGCCCTACTGCATTATCCTCCCGAAAATACAAAAACTAAAGTGGTACATCAAATATTTAATACACTTTAATTACAACAAATTTACGATGACGACAAACTAAAACCAGACACACGGTTCGCATTGACCTTCGGTTGGTGCAGAAACCCCTTAAAAATGCTGCTTCGCTGTTAAAGCTGAGGGGAAAACGGATCACAATACAAGAAAGGATACGAGAGGGGAAGAAGGGTAATTGATAAAGGACAACCACAGGGGTAGCACAAACTGGGGCATTGCGAGAGGAACGAAGGAAAGGGCCATAAATTAACATAAGGAAGTCTTTAGGAGAGCTACGTAATTCATATTTTAACACCTTGGGAAAGGCAAAGAGGAGACCAAGGGCTTCAGAGAACAGAGTTATAGCCCCTGTACGTGAAGTAAAGTTCACCAAGCAGTAAGTGAGGAAGAACTGAAGGACAATCAGCCAAGTTCACTTACTCGCTACCGGGTGGGTTATATTGCCAAGTATAAAAACTATGCACAGCCTTAATATAGGTCCTAATTTGCTTTTACTTACAGTTAATAACTTAATACGAGTCTAAATATAATTAGTTTGTAAATAATATCCTCTACTGTAAAAAAAAATTGTTAAACATTTCTAAAAATCAAGGTTTCATTTCATGGGATTCACATGAACCACAAAAGTCACATTACATCTTTCACAGACAAGTGTTCGTTAGGGCTACATTAAGTTAGGTTAGGTTATTAGTATCAATGAAGTTGCTCGTGGACGAAATGTCTTTAGGTCCGCTGCGATATACACTACAGGGTGGATCAAACGTCCCTATCTATTTGGCTGAAATAATATTTCTATTTTATTTTCTACAGGCCATAGATGATGATGGAGTACAAAAACGTGTGATAGTAGTAACACTACGTATCCAAGGGAAGAGGTGCAAAGAAATTCGAGAAAAATTCAAAAGAAGATTTCACAAACCAGGAGCTACCGACAAAGCAATTCGCGAGCTGGTCAATAAATTTAAAAGAACAGGATCTGTTCATGATGAGGCAAGATCTGGACGTTCAGGTGCCTCTCAAGAAAGTGTCGAATTGGTAAGAGATGCTTTTCAAACAAATCCTAGAATGTCAACTCGCACATCATCACACAGACTGAGTATACCAATAACGACTGTTTTAAGGATTTTAAAATCAACATTAAAAAAGAAAAGTTACCATATTCAAGTGCTACATGAGTTACACTTGAACTCCAAGACGAGCCACCATGTGCACAAGAATTGATTGAAAAAAATCATACTGAAAACTTATTAAACCACATTCTCTTCAGCAATGAGGCGACATCCCACACATGCGGAAAGGTTAATCGACATAATTTTCGTATCTGGGACTGAAAAACCAACCTAGTTCTACGAATGGGAGATATATTCTCCTAAAGTTAATGTCTGGTTGGGTATGACAAGATCGAAGATTTACGGACCTTTTTTCTTTGCAGAAGCTATGGTAACAGGTCCAATTTATCTTGACATGCTTCAGCAGTTTCTTGAACCCCAACTTCGTTCAAATAGCATTCTCGACACTGTTGACTTTCAACAAAATAGAGCTCCATATCACTGTGCAAACATCGTTCGGATGTACCTTAATGAGCTCTTGCTAAATCGCTGGATTGGACGTAGTGGAAACAGGCCCTGGGCAGCACGCTCTCCGGATTTAACACCATTAGACTTCTTTGCTTGGGTCTTTATAAAGTCTAAGGTTTACAAAACAAGAGACCTGCAAGATCTGCAAACCCGCATTGTCGCGGGGCTCGCTAAAATAACCACAGAGATGATTGAGAAGGTGTTCCACAATGCAGAGGACAGATTTGAGATTTGCAGAGACACTGATGGTGCTCACGTCGAATCTTAGACCTAAGCTTGATAAATAAATATACATCTCATTATGTTACTACACTTCTAGCATAAAATACTATTATTTCAGCAAAATAGATAGGGACTTTTGAACTACCCTGTATAATAGCCTAGTAAAGCCTAACGCTTAAGGGTCAAATTAAATAAGTAGTTCAATTTCACAATTATTTATGTCAAAACAAAAACAAAAATTGTAAAATTATATTTATTTTATCAATAAAGGTTATTCAATTAAATCCCCCTCATCTCTCACTCTCTCTCAGCTTACCAAGGCTTCGAAAACGAGATTATCGCTCTCTGCATCCTTTGAGCTGTTCATGAGAATCTCGAAGAGAACATCCAATGTATCTTGCAAGAAGATGATCAACTCACCCGGAGGGACAAGGCGAAGCTCTCTCAAGTGGATACGGAGGTCAGTCTTGCTACTTGACCCACTTCCACCCCATTCCAGGAGGGCCAGAAGCTCCGCTGTGCAAATCAATGACATTATATATATATATGTGTGTGTGTGTTACACACAGACCGTGCATGGGACAAAACTCTTCTGGGAAAATTAAATCTACTATAGTCCGAATAAGTAACGGTAAATAACAAATATTATAGTTTTTCTTTTTCATGATGTAAGCTCAAACGTGGGCTTCCCTCACCAGATATTTGCTTAGCAGATAGCTGGTGAGGGGAGCTATAGTTTGGGGTCTCTTTGCTAGTGACTCGTTGCCCACATTAGGCTTCCATCACAAAAAAAAAATTATAGCATTTGTCTTTTTTTTTTTTTTTTTTGGCAGGAAGGAGGGGCCAAGGGCGAACGCCTGCGAAAGTGTCCCCGTCCCCCATAGAAGAAGAAGAGCCAAAATCAAGGTCCATGGTTTTCAAGATGCCTAGACACTGAGTTTGAAAGATTGGAGGTCATAGACGGGGAAAGATGGATTGAGGAAGATTGTTCCCGAGTTGACCGGTTGAGTGCATGAAAGACTGGAAATACCGATTAATCCTTGCGTTACTATTACTTATTCGGACTATAGTGGATTTAATTTTCCTTGTTTCATGCACGGTTTGTATGTAATATAAAAGTTTCTCATGGGACCATATATATATATATAGTCAATGATCAGATATTGCACTACGATCTCTCTTCTAATCTTACCTTTTTGTGTAAGTTTTGTGGAGCAAAATACAGTTGAAATGTGGAAAGAATCTCTGGGAGAGAGAGTAAAGCAATCTTCTTTCCTCTTTTGCACTTCCTCTCCAAATTGCTTCACGCAAGGCAACTTCAGGTAGCTCGAATCATCATCACACCATTTCTTATTGTCAATCTGTATGTGCAGTTAACCAGTTTTAATAAAGGTAAACATCAAAATGTGCTAAGACGAATTTGAACAAAACGCGCGTGTACGCACGTGAGCATCTCCACATAAGCGAGTTACCGAGTTTTTTTTTAATTAAATACTCGGTATATCTAAAAAACTAATTAACCAAACTTAACTTAACCTAACCTAACCTTAGTGCTATCGAACGGAAAGGGTGATATAAGTATTTCGGAAGCAGTTGAGGATTCGAAGGGTGTTTTCTGTTAAGTCATTATTCGCTAGGTACACGCTAATCTAGCCAAACCTAACCTAATCAGGACTAATATATCTTTTTTCCGAAAATAGAAACATTTCTAGATTTTTATATTAATTTCTTAATTTCCGAGGTACCAAGTTTTACCTAAAAAAATTACCTCACTACATCCGTGAATTACCTTACACACACACACACACACACACACACACACACACACACACACAGGCGCAATTGCATAATTTAATTATACATGGTGTCCGGGCTTAAATAGCAATAAAATAAAACATTATAAATGTATTTTATTGCCATTTAAGCCCGGACACCCTGTATATGTTTGGAAAGTAAAAAAATTTCTTCATGATTTAATTCAAACCTAGAATTCAGTACCTTGAACTTCAAACAGGACCTACGTGACTACCCGTTGGGTATAAATCGTTCCGACTCTTCTCTTTCACAGCGACTTGCGACATCAATTAAAATTGGAAGTCATATTAAAGCAGAAATAAAAATAAAGAAAGAGTTACCCCAATTCCACCCCAAAGTAACTATTAAAATTGCTATTTGATTTCTGACCTTATAGACTAGAAGTTCATGGTCCATATTGAGCAGAGTGGTTCCATTTGGCTGGATTAACTTGACGAAAGACATGGCGAAAGGTTTCTCGTTCTTATCCTTCACTTCGCTCGCCGACCTGGTGGAGAGATTGAATGGGGCCCGATGATCCCTTATTTTTGCACTAATACGAGTATATGAATTATACTATGGGACGATTCACTCGTATGCCATTCCCATTTTATTCTTCGTTCAAGAACAAGAAATCCGGAAGTCAGAATCTCAAAGGGGGTAATTCTCAACGCGATTCATTCCAATTCTCATCCACAGATTAGATTAAGGATAGGTTAAACTAAAAATAGGTTAAAAAATATTAGCCATTTCTCACAGCACTTACCAGAAATGGGAAAGGACGTAACATTATTTCCCAAATCAGGAAAGTACCCAAATCTATAATTCCGACTTTCGGATCGAGAATGAGACTGAATGGGAAGCACTTTCAATTAAAATGGTCTGTTTAGTCAGTGAAGGTTCTGTAAATGTAGTGGGGCTGCCATAGGATGGTTCCCTCATTTCAGTGACAACTCCAAGGAAGAGAGGAGCTAACTTTAAACATTTATTCTTCATTACACATGCTCTCTTTCTTACATCGGGCGAGGGGACATTTTTACTGGGCGCTTACCCTTGGCCCCTCCTTCATGAAAAAAAAGGGGAAGAGGGGAAACTAACTTTTAACATTTATGCAACAAGTACAAAACAAATAAATGAATTAAATCAACTTAAAAGAGAACCAATGTTTATAATAATAATAATAATAATAATAATAATAATAAATTCCTCTGAAAAAATAAAGGCCGATAGTTTACCGATGTTTAAAAAAGAATGTGAGGTGAGCTTTCCTAAATTCTTCGATGGGAAGAGCCACTTTAAACGTTTCCATCCATTTTGGCTCATTGTGGTACGTCACTGATCGATATTCGTTCATGGGAGATTTGCCACACCCAGTGCTGATCACACCCTGAAATGTTTGACACTTATGTACCCATTTCTTCGTTTAACATTAAATCAATGATTCAATAGTGTGGTTCTCATGCACAAAACTACAAAACTCAAAAAAAATAAAAATAAAAAAAAAAATAAATAAATAAATCTCTCATTAGTGGGGATAATAGCGGATAGGATCGTTGACTATTTGGATTCCTACAAGCTGGATGGGGACTCCCAACATGGGTTTAAACGGCATAGGTCGTGTCTCACCAACCTGCTCGAGTTTTTCCACGTCATGTGGAGTGAGTACGATAAGAGTATGGCGATTGATATACTTTATCTCGACTTTCAGAAAGCCTTTGATTAGGTACCTCACCGCCGGCTAATGGCCAAAGTCCGCGCGCTGGGTATCGGTGGGGAAGTAGGTAGCTGGATTGAAAACTGGCTGAAGAATAGGCGGCAGAGGGTTGTAATTAAAGGGGCTAGCTCGGGTTAGGCCTCGGTCACTAGGGGGTTCCTCAGGGTTCCGTTTTGGGGTCATTGTTGTTTATCATTTACGTAAATGATATCGACGCTGGCATAGTCAGTAGGATGGCAAAATTCGCTGAAGACATCAAGCTTGGGGCCAATGTTGAGACGCCGGAAGCGATCGAGCAACTGCGTGCGGACCTACGTAGGATAGGAGAGTGGTCCGAAAAATGGCAAATGCCGTTTAACTTGAGTAAATGCAAGGTGATGCACATTGGCTACGCCAATCTCAAGTTGGACTACTCCATGTTGGGGAGTAACATCGAAGCCACTGATTTGGAAAAGGACTTGGGTGTGCTAATTAGCAGCGACCTTAAGTTTACCAAACAGTGCGTAGAGGTGGAAAAGAAAGCCCACAACCTGTTGGATTATATGAGGCGGCAATTTCGATTTCGGAACAAGGATATTGTGCTCTCCCTGTACAACTCCCTGGTTCGGCCGCACCTGGAGTATGCTGTGCAGTTCTGGTCGCCCACCCTCAGGAAAGATATTGACAGGCTGGAGCGAGTCCAGGCGAGGGCCACAAAGTTAATCGCTTCCGTTAGGCATATGGGCTACAATCGACGCTTACGCCCTGAATTTGTTTACGCTGGAAACTAGGAGGCTGCGCGGTCAACTCATCGAGGTTTTCAAACTCTTACGCGGGCTCAACGATGTCGATTTAGAAGCATGTTTTAGTTTAAATGATAACCCAACTCGCAACAATGATTGGAAGTTGGATTTGAAGTGGTTTAGCACTAGTGTGTGTGGGAATTACTTTACCTATAAGATCTGACACGTGGAACAGACTACCTTCAGAGGTTGTAAACAGTTCCTCTGTGGATCAGTTCAAGAAAAGGATAGACGGATTCTTGCACACTATTTGAGGGTGTATGAATTTTTCCCTGGCACCCGTTGCCATTGGTACCTCCTCGGTATGGGCCGCAAGGCCTTTTGAGGTACTTCTTTTCCTTGTAGCTCTCTCTCTCTCTCTCTCAAAACCTATTAAACAAAACCTAACTTAACTTAACTTCAGTGCTACAGAACCGAGAAGGGTGTGGTAAGTGTTTCGGAAGCAACAGAGGGCCTGAAGGTTGGCAAAGTCTAAGTATTGCGGTACTCGCTAATCTAGTCGAGCCTAATCAGGATTAACATACCTTTTTCCGGGCAGTAAAAATGCTTCTAGATTTTTTATATATAAATTTCTTAATGTTCCGAGGTACCGAAAGTGTTAACTCACGAAAACAATTCCCACTATATTATGAATAATATAGTGGGAAGGCCCAGTTGCCTTCGTCGTACGAATAGACGAAACTCTTACGCTATAATACTTTTATGAACTGTAAACATAAGATTTGTATGTTCGAAAATTTTATGTACTTTCTTTACCACCAATCTCAAAATAAAAGGAGGGAAATTCCCCTCACAAAATCTGAACTATAAAAGCTTAAATTGCAGAAAATAAGGTCTCGATTTTAAATATAATTTGAATAATAGTTATGCACTGCAAAAACTTGAAGAGTTCACGAGTTATTTAATAAACTTTACTTTGGAAAAGTTTATGACGACAACAACATAAAATCTAACACAGCTCGCCTCGACCGTCGACAGTCGGCTCACAAAAACTTAACAAAACTAACGGACATTACGTTTAAGGCTTTTTTACATAGTGAAAAAGAATATAGTGACAAAATGTTTAAGATGAAGCAGTGTTCTTATCACCATCAAACATTCCTAAACACAAGTGAATATTTACAAGGGAGGACTTTTCTTCGCATATTGACAAATGTTACACACAACTTGATGAAACTTTCCTAACGAAATCTGCAATGATGGAATAAACCTCAGGATACAAATTTTAAGAGTCAAAGTACACAAAATGAACACAATATCGTATGTAATTGACCTTATAACAAATGTTACTATGATACATCAATACATATGAACTCCTGTCAGCAAGTTAATTAAAAAAAGTTGAATGAAAGTCAATGATAGTAATAATTACACCACAGACTACATTTCAAAGTATATTTCAATTGAAAAATGCATGGAAAGCATGGTTAAAAGAACACTTAAAATTTGTTTTAAGGAAAGGAAAGAGAAAACAAAGAATTAAATACATTCGTCAATGTATTCATCAATGTATAGAGCAAATGTATAGAGCAAATGTATAGAGCAAATGTATAGAGCAAATGTATAGAGCAAATGTATAAAGCAAATGTATAAAGCAAATGTATAAAGCAAATGTATAAAGCAAATGTATAAAGCAAATGTATAAAGCAAATGTATAAAGCAAATGTATAAAGCAAATGTATAAAGCAAATGTATAAAGCAAATGTATTATGAAATAGTTTCATGGAAAAAAACACCATTTTTAATCTATGGAATTTTGCCTATCTTTTTGTCTAAGCACTTTTTTCTCTGTTCTTTAACTTATGAATTATGTTGTGACAATTGTGAGCAGAAAAACACCAGTTTTTCCGCTGACAGTTGTCACAACATAACTCATAAGTTAAAGAAGATAGAGAAAAAAGTGTTTAGACAAAGAAATAAGCAAAATTCCATAGATTAAAAATGATAAGAGTGCTTTTTGCCATGAAACAGCTTCTTTTTGCACAAATGCATAAAACCAGTATTACAGTATGTTCCTAAAAAATTTAATTGAAAGGAGCGAGGAAAGGATGGGAGCAGTTGGAGAAAGGTAAAGATGGGTGTGATTAAATAGAAACAGAAAAAGCCGACGCCTAAACTTACTGGAATATTAGATCCATTTTCATTGGAGACTTTAACAGTGACCTCAACATTCCTCACTTTAGGAAAATCTCCGGCAACTAACGTCACATAGAGGTCATTCCTCACATCACCAGGCACCACCACATCGGACATACTCAGAGGGTAACTGATGGGCAGTTCACGGAAAGGCGTGTAATGTGGGTTCTCCTTTCGAAGCTGAAGTTAAACAATTACTGACGTTAATTAAAACCACTGTTTTAATAAAGTGATATTAAAAAATACACAAATAAGAGATGGATTTTATCAATCTCTTAAATCCCATTAAAATACTACAGAGAGAAGGCTTAAATCCAAAACTCTCTAATGGATTGTATGAATTAACATCATTAACCCTTTTGCTGCCGAGATTAACTAAACTCCATATATTAATCCTTTTGCGGAAACTGCAAAAGGGTTAATAACCTAATATATAGAGTTCAGTCAATCTCGGCAGCAAAAGGGTTAATATAAAGAGTTCTGCACTACAGTAACTCCTCTGCAGAGGAAAGTTCAAGTTCTGGCAACGCGGTAGCCCTGTTCAAAAATCAACTTTTTCTTATTTTCATAGGTTTCTGTACTTTTTCCCATGCTTTTTGACCTGAAAAGGCCGAAAATCACAACCATTTTGACCTAGGTTGTTGGGAAGCATTGCCGCATGGAGCTTTAAGTTTTCTGCCTTGAAATCGGCCAAAAGCACCAGTTCCAGGGTCCCTTGAATCATGTTTTGCACTATAACTTTTTATCTAAATAAGATAGAGCAACAAAATAGGCACCAAATTAAAGTGTTTTTAATCCTCTTTCTAACTTATACAATTATGATAGTCTTGGGACAAGAAATGGCACATTGGTACATACAAAGATTTCAGAAATATCACAAAATTCGTTTTCTCACACTCAAGGCAGACAAGGCGCCTTATTCATGACACAAATTTGAGATTAACATTTTGTCAAGTCTAATCGATCAAGAAGTGAAAGCATTACATGATGATTAATTTCATAATGACATTTACACAGTCAGTTGTTGAGAGTTTGTTTCTTGAAGCTGTCAAAGCGGCGTCTGTTGAACTCCACAGCTTGAAGGAGATAGTCCCTTTGCTTGGCATCTGTTGTTATGACATTTGCAAAGTCGCTCATCATCTTAACACCACGTTCAGCAATGTCATTCACCGCTTTCAGATTCTTAACATAGTCCAACGCTTTTCTGTAGTCCTCATTCTGTGGCCAAGACGTGACAGGTTCCAGAAGCCACTCGGATCCAATGTTCAGTGTGTCCAGCAGGAAATGTGATTCTGGGCCAATGAGATCAACCAGGGTGGTCTTAGCTGTGACTCTCTGGAAAAGAGGCTTTCCTGTTCTGAAGCTGTCTGGCTTCTCAGTGGCATGTAACTGGGTAGCAATGTCGTGCTTCAATGTGTCACTCAATCTACTGCTGAACAGGGCAAATGGCACGACTTCCTGCGTCAGGTACCATTTGTGGTTTTCCATCTTATTAAGTACTGCATCAGCAAGCTCTGGGTCAGTTTTCTTGTACTTCAACATGTCCTGGATTAGAATTGTCGATGACAGGTACTCCCAATAACTTTCCTTCAGTGTATGAAGGTGGACCAGACACTAGCACAGCTAAAGTCTCTGAGGTACTTCCAGGTTCACTGCCCAAGACATCTTTGAGCAACTTTCCATCCCAGTGTAAGGCAGCGTACTGGGGGGGTTTTCAAAAAACTTGGACATATGACTCTGGCTGATATTATACCTGGACAGCATTCTGTTGCGACGTGTTGTTGAGGTTGAGATGACGAAGTTATCCAGATCAGCCCCTCCAGCTTTCAAGGTGGCAGAAACCATGACAGTAACTTGATTGTCTGATAAACCAAGACGATCAGCTGTATTGCAGATGACATCACATTCCATGACCTTCCTTGGAAACGTCAGTCACACTAGTCACAGTGTCTTGATGGTGAGAACATCCAGGACGAGGCTGATGGTAATCCATGTCCTCTGTGTTAGCGTCGTTGTCAGTTGAGTCACCCCAGGTAATGTCATCCACATGAACAACTGCCTCTTGTTCTGCTGCAGCTGTAAAATAGTACAACATGTTAAGACAGTAATTGTTAAGTACATGCTAAATATCGCAATGGAGTAAAACTTAAAACTTTCTGTAACGTTCAAAGTAATTAGTTTTACCTTGTTCTTGTCTATGCTGCAGTCTTTCATTCCTCGCTGCTTGCTGCAGGGATCTTGTCTCAAAAATCTTGTCATGACCAGACATATGACCTTTCCTCTCAGTCTTTTGGTCTTCGTAGAACCTGATATCCTCATCTTTCTTCTCTCTGGATAACAGTCTGTTGTTCTGTATTTCCTGGATTGCATCTGGAGCTCCTATATCGAACAGGCTGTCTAATTCCAGCACAAATGCTCCTCTTTTTCCTCCAGGGTTACTTGCTCTTCCTTTGCTTTTCACCAGAGCACGATGTTTCTCATGTAGTTTCATGAAGAGCTTCACTGCGTTGTACTTGGTCATTGTCTTGATCCTAGCCATCTGCCAGAATGGGATGATAGATTCAACTGTTTCATATGCAAGGTCTTGAACCATGGGCCTCCCTGCATTTTCCGGTAAATTCTGAAGATTAAGGAAATACTGGAACGCCTGTCTGTTGGTGGGAAGCTGGGAACCACTGATAAAAGCTGAAGGGTATCCAACCAGGAAAGTTTCAGTGAGAGATCTGGTAGATGGCCCAGTTGACACCTGCCTGTGGACAGTACGTGGAGGTTCTGAGATATCAACTGTGCGCCCACGGAGCTCCCTCAGCTCCTTGCTTAATGCCATTGTGAAGTTGTAACTTGTAGATGGTTTTCTAGATTCTGATTGAGTTTCTGTTGTTTCCTGAAAAATGATAGATTATTATTATTATATTATTATTATTATTATTATTATTTATTAATTTTATGCTCTTTCATTTGATACCTAATTTGTTGCTCTATCTTGTTTAGATCAAAAGTTAAAGTGCAAAACATAATTCAAGGGACCCCGGAATTGGCGCTTTGGCCGATTTCAAGGCAGAAAATTTAAAGCTCCATGCGGCAATGCTTCCCAACATCCTAGGTCAAAATAGTTGTGATTTTCGGCTTTTTCAGGTCAAAAAGCATGGGAAAATGTACAGAAACCTATGAAAATAAGAAAACGTTGATTTTTGAACAGGCCTACAACCGCGGCCTACATGTAAGGTATCGTGATTCTTCTGAAAAATTAATTTTACCCCTATTTAAACACTGGGGTCATTAATGTTGCCCATATTCTTGCACAGTGAAGATCATTTTGGCAGAGGTTGCTTTACCTGCTTAATATCTCCATTAAAGAGTGAAATGTTGATCCAGATGTCGAAACTCGAAGAATTCTCCTTCATGAATTCATTCCTTGACGTCATATATTTGCGCAAAAGGGACTCAATCGCCTCTTTTTCTCCGCACCTGCAAACACCGAAAAAAGAGTTGGGAGATTCACAGACATTACTCATCAAGTTTTGTTAAGTAATCATAGCTCGAAAACAGTCTTAAAAACGTGCGAATCGGAAGAGATTTAGAAGAAATGTAACATTACAACTAACCAGAATTAAATGTAATTTAAACGTTAGTAAACAAGTTCATTTTTCTTTCAACTATTCTAGCAGCAGTGGAAAACTGGATAGAAAAGTATAAGGCTCTCTCCCGACCCTCCCTGCCAGAGGGTACGGAAAAAGGTTGAAGAAAATACCTTGATCCTGCAAAAGTAGTCAAGGAAATTTTACATGAAAGTGGGGAATATGTAAGATATCTTTATAATTATGCATGCACACAGAGACACTGCGCAGGCGAACTCCTGCAGAGTTACGTTATGATTTAGTCGTAAACCACAAGAGTATTCAGTACTTTGTCTTGCCTATTTTTAAACACATTTACACTTTGGCTTGAAACGACCTCTGAGGGAAGTTGGTTCTGGATATTAACTATTTTATAGGAAAAGAAATTGCTGCAGACATAGGTCCTAAATGTCTTTAGTTGCAGTTTAAATCCATTGTTTCTTGTCAGATTGGCATTAAGTAAGAATAAGTTCCTGTAGTTTACCCTGTCTATTCCATTGAGCATCTTGACTTGAATAAACTGACCGCGCAACCTCCTCGTCTCTAAGGTAAACAGATTTAGGCACTCCAATCTCCGTTGGTAGTTTTGCATTCTCATTGAAGGGATCAATTTTGCAGCCCTTGCTTGTACCCTTTCTAACCTTTCTATATCCTTCCTACTGGACAGACCAAAACTGCGCATAATATTCAAGTTGAGGTCTGACTAGTGAATTATAAAGACATTAGTCTCCTTGTTCCTAAACTGAAACTGTCTTTTAATATAACCTAATATTTTTAAGACCCTCTTTTCGACTTCTGCACAGTGCTTCAACAGTTTGAAATCATTACTGATATAGACTCCCAAGTCTTTCTCTAGATCGATCTCAGTCAAGTTTCTTCCCAAGAGTAATCAGCCTTCGGGGTTTATAACCTATGTGCATTACCTTGCAATTGTCCAAGTTGAATGGCATCTGCCAAGTAGCAGACCATTCGCCCAACCTGTCAAGATCATTTTGAAGCATTCTCACACCCTCCTCACTACCTACACTACTTCCTAATTTCATATCGTCTGCAAAGTAGGAAATATTTCGGAGCCCGACGTCTATATCATTAATATAGATGATAAAAAGGACCCAGAACAAAACCCTGAGGGACACACCATTGGTGATGGGCACCCACTCCCTTTATTACCACAATCTGCTTTCTATCTTTTAACCAATCTTCAATCCAGTTGGAAACAAGCCTGGTGATTCCTAGTCCTCTGACTTTAGCCATCAATCTCGCGTGAGGGACTTTGTCAAGAGCTTTTTGATAGTCGAGATACACTATATCTATTGCCCTACTTACATACATGGATGCCACTCAGAAATTTAAAAAAAAAACCAAGATCCACTTGTAAAAAATCCCAAGATATACAGGGTGGGCGGAAAGTAGCTCCCTATTTTGGATTGGTAAAAAAATACGTATATTATCCATTTATTTCAGAAGAAATAATATGAAAAGGTAGGCATACATGGTAGGTTTTCTCTAAAATTCAATGTGGGCTCCAACTCTTTCCACCAGCTTCTGGAGCCGCCCAGGAATGGCGTCCACTGACTTCAGCAGGAACTCCGGCGGGATGGAGGACATGACTTCCCGAATTCGGTCCTACAGTTCTTCCAACGTCCTCGGTTTGGTGCGGTAGACTTCTTCCTTTACCACCCCCCAAAGAAAGAAGTCGCACGGTGTGAAGTCGGGGCTCCTGGCTGGCCATTGATGTGGACCACGACGACCCATCCAACGCCCAGGGAAGTGGGCATCCAGCCACTCACGGACAACAAGAGCGAAGTGCGGAGGGGCGCCATCTTGCATAAATATCAGATCGTCGATGTTCTCCCATGTGCTGACAACGGCCAGACCTCGTTTCGCAACATAGCAAGGTACCGCTCAGCATTCATGGTGTTGCGCAGAAGGAACGGGCCCACAACCTGATCTGAGGTCATACCACACCACACCGTTACACTGAGCCGATTCTGCCGTTTTTCAGCGGTAACCGTGCGACTTCTTTCTTTGGGGGTGGGTAAAGGAAGAAGTCTACCGCACCAAACCGAGGACATTGGAAGAACTGGAGGACCGAATTCGGGAAGTCATGTCCTCCATCCCGCCGGAGTTCCTGCTAAAGTCAGTGGACGCCATTCCTGGGCGGCTCCAGAAGCTGGTGGAAAGAGTCGGAGCCCACATTGAATTTTAGAGAAAACCTACCATGTATGCCTACCTTTTCATATTATTTCTTCTGAAATAAATGGATAATATACGTATTTTTTTACCAATCCAAAATAGGGAGCTACTTTCCGCCCACCCTGTACTATATATCCCAAGATTTGCTATATTTGTTTAAAGAAAAATCCCAATATCCCAAGGTATCGCTGAAAATGCCAAGATCTTAGGATAAATCCCAAGGAGTGGCATCCCTGCTTGCATCATATAGGGTATGCATATTACAGAAAAACTCTAATAGGTTTGTCAGACAGGATCTATGTCGCCTAAACCTATGTTGAGAATAAAAAATTAGATTGCTAGATTCAAGGTGATACACAATATGTTCTGTAATGATGGATTTCAACAGTTTGCTACAATTGATGTTAAACTGATTGGGTGGTAATTACAAGGATTTTTCCCTATCACCCATTTTAAAGTGTGTGTTACATTTACTAACTTCCAGTCAGTTGGAACTTTCCCTAACTCGATTGATTGTTTGAATATGGTTACTAAATCATCAACAACATTGTGGCTAACCTCTTTTAATACCGTTAGAAGAAATAAATCAGGACCAGGTGATTTGTATTTATTCATCTTGTCAATTAATTGCTGTACCTCATCTCTCGTAAAACTTATGCTCTCTACAGGATGGTCACCAGCATACGTAATCCAGGGACTTGGCACTTCAATTGAGTCTTCCTCCGTGAAGACTAACGAAGAACTCGTTTAACATATTAGCTATATCTTTATCACTGAATTTCAGTATGCCATTTCTATCTTTTAGGGGACCTACAGAATTTTTAATTCGTTTTCTGCTATTAACATGGGCAAAAAACTCTTTAGGGTTAACTTTACAGAGTGAGGCAACTCTAGCTTCTTCATCCTCGATATTACTCCCCAACATGGAGTAGTCCGACTTGGGATTGGCGTAGCCAATGTGCATCACCTTGCATTTACCCAGGTTAAATGGCATTTGCCATTTTTCAGATCACTCTCCGAGCCTACGTAGGTCCACACGCAGTTGCTCAATCACTTCGGGCGTCTCAACATTGGCCCCAAGCTTGGTGTCATCAGCGAATTTTGCCATCCTACTGACTATGCCAGCGTCGATATCATTTATGTAGATGATAAACAACAGTAGCCCCAAAACGGAACCCTGAGGAACCCCGCTAGTGACTGAGGCCCAACCCGAGCTAGTCCCTTTAATTACAACCCTTTGCTGCCCACTTCTTCAGCCAATTTTCAATCCACCTACCTACTTCCCCATCAATACTCAGCGTGCGCACTTTGGCCATTAACCATCGGTGAGGTACCTTATCAAAGCCTTTCTGAAAGTCGAGGTAAAGTATATCAATCACCCTACTCTTATCGTATTCACTCCACATGACATGGAAAAACTCGAGCAAGTTGGTGAGACATGACCTATGCTGCCTAAACCCAGGTTGGGAGTCCCCAAGCAGTTTGTAGGAATCCAAATGGTCAACGATCCTATCCCCTATTATCCCCTCTAATAATTTACCTACAACTGAAGTGAGACTAATGGGATGATAGTTCCCTGGACTTTCGTGATTCCCTTTCTTAAAGATAGTGGTCACGTTGGCTTCCCTCCAGTCACCAGGCACCTGGCCCATCTCCAACAATTTGTTGAAGACTGTAGCCAGGTGGGGAGTCACCTGGTCGCACACTTTCTGCAAAACTCTGGGGAGGAACTGGTCTGGCCCAGAGAAAAAAAAAGAAAAAAAAAAGAAAAAAAAAAGAAAAATAAGAAAAAAACACACACACACACACACACACTTACGAATAAAAAGGAACTTTGATTTCAGTGGAGGCAACATTAAGGATGTTGTTTTGGAGAGAACTTTCCCGCTGCTTCCTAATTTCTTCTGAGACTTCCGTAATGAAGAGCCCATAAGGTCTGCAAGGAAAATATCATTTTTTAATCTGACATAGTTTTGTGTTAAAATATTTTTTAAAACTTGATCCTTTTCTGTTAAACCGTTGGTACGTAACCTTCTTCGTGACCCAATGAAGAATAAATGATAGATTATTTATTCTTCGTGACCCAATGAAGAATAAATGATAGATTATTTACACCCTTTATTGCCAATATTTTAGGATTTTTAGCCAAACTTGACTGTACCCGCCAGGTTAGCTTAGTGATAAAGCAGGGGGCTGTTAATCTGAAAGCCCTGTATTTGAATCTTGGCTGGAACTTCAGATGTCAGTGATTAAGTTATTTCTCTGGCTCTTCTTTGGTGGGGTAATGGTTCAGATCCCATGCAAAGGCTGTAGGTCCCTCCATCATGTGAGCTTAGACGTTACAAAGGATGTTTAGTGAAGTTTAAAGTGGCTGGCACTTCTCAATACAAGAAAAGTATGAAATTTGACTAAGTGTGAATAAAGTACAAATGAGTTTTAATAAAGAATCTAAGCACCACTCCGAACATTACCGTCGAATAGAATCCGTTCCTGGTGCCTTTTCGATGCAATGGAAGTGCGCCTATCATTGTCCTTGGTCATCATTGATCCTTCCCTCACCACAGTTCCCATGAGGTAAATTTGTGTGCCTTGCATAACGAGTTTTGAGCTTAAATCCTAAGGCAGAAACTTAGACAATTAACAATTATATCAGGGCAGAGTTCTGCTTAATTTATTACAGATGAGATTTTAGAGCAAGATAATTGGGAGGAATACAATAAAAAAAGAGTATGAATAATCTACATCAATCATACAAATTCCTGAAAATTTCCCACCATCCAAACAAAACTAATTTTTCACCAAATTGTAGAAAAAATTACCTTACTATATAACCATGAAAATGGGTAAACCGACCAAGTTTGAACGCACATACGTATGTGTGTGTGTGTGTGTGTGTGTGTGTGTGTGTGTGTGTGTGTGTGTGTGTTTTCTACACACTAAAAATGAATAAAATACTGAAGTTATAATGATTTCTTTAAATGTAAAAACTGGAATTTAAGTACCAAAATCTGACGTACAAAAGCTTCAATTACAAAAATGTCATTTGATTTTTAAAATAATTTGCACAGTAGTTCTGTAATGAACAACCTTTCAGAAAATGTAAAAACTAGAATGACAAATTAAATGTTTTCTACACTTTACAACGACGTTGAACAACCTAACATAGTGTTCACCTTGATCTCTGGTGGGTTCACAAAAATTTCTACTATAGCCACTATCAATTAAATCTTGAAGAGGGGGGGTTACGAACTTGATTTAAAACTGTAACAATACCAACAGAATGAATGCTAATCAACACATTAGTGACAGTACAAATACTTAAACTACAGTATAACTTAAGCACAATACAACTATAACAGTAAAACTGATTTTGGTAAAGTAACCGTACCGTAAAAAATGCTACTAAGTTTGAGTAAAGCTCTGTGTGCATGTTGTATCCTTCTCGCGTCCAAGTGAAGATGTAAGGCTCTGTGAGCGGTTTTTCCCTCCCCTCCTTCCCTTCTCTCAAATCTTTACCCTCTGAAGCATCCCACGTGTAAAGGGCGAAAGAAACATCACATTGGTCGGGTACCTGAGGAAAAGTTTTAGTAATTTCGTACATGAACACTCAATAACCACTTCCCATCCTCCACAGGGTAGGCAAAAATGCTTGATGTACACAGACATTAGAAACTCCAATTACAAACACCAATTATCACTATATACATAGTTAGTATGTAGAGAAACTGATTAACAACCTTGATATTTAAAGTTCCTCTCTATAAATTTGGGTTAAAAATTTCATGACAGTTGAATTTGAAAGTTTTTTTTTTTTTTTTAACAAAACCCACGTTCGTTTCTTAACAAGAAATTGGTAAAATCTCTCAAGAATAAGCACTTACTTTCAGTATAATGTTTTTTATGCTTAGCTTTATGGTCCATGTATTGTGAAGCTTTCGTTGGGGTATTCCACTTATGGAATGAGACCTCATCGCTTCATTCTGAAAATGAGGGAGAAAATGTTACAATTTCCCCTTAAAATATTATATGAACATTTCATAAAAAAAAATAGTTGCACGAATCTTTGCTTCACAATTTCATGTAATTTTGGTACAGACTCCCAAAATTTGTCACTCGCCTTACTACGCAATTGTTTCAAGAAAGTATGACTCTTTTAAAGCCTTCTCATACATACATTAGCAAAATCTCATTTCCCAACAAATTGGGGTGAGAAGGCAAAAACAGAAATTGAAGTTCATATATCCATTTGCGGGTACACCATGGCGAAGCAGTGTCCTCTCCCCACCCCTGCACATAGCTAAATTCCACACTTGCAGCACTTCATACGTGTGAGTGGTGGCATTCCCAGGTTTGTCAGAGATTATGAAAAGATACAGAATCCCCACTTACATACTTCTAACAAACCTCTCCCATTCCAACCTATTTGTAGCCACCTCTCATGCATCACCCGGATCGAGTCCACACTTTCTCACGCAACCATTCACCAAGTCTATCCATCTTCTTGGCTCTCCTCTCTTCTTTCTACCCTCGAAAACACTCGTATACATTCTTTTTCACAACTCTTGTCATCTTCCATTCTTTCAATATGCGGGGTTGGCTTGACTGGACCTGACCCAGTTGTCCCCATTGGTTAAAAAAAAAAAAAATGAAAAACCCTACCTTAAAACGAACCTACCTCAGTTTTTTAAAATAAACTTTTTATTTCATAAACCAGAAATCAGAATTGTTTTCTATTTCATTCAAGTAAAAAATGTAATTCACTTTAGTATCATGTTTTACTGTTACTTCCCTATAAAACTACACCTATTACTTAAATTTATTCAAGAAAAGGAAACATTGCTGTGCTATTAACTTTATTAGATTACCTTTCTATTAAAAAAGTAAACAACTAAATGACCTTATACAGTACCTATTTTTGTGATATTGTTGACCTTGACTAAGTAGACTAGAACGTAAGAAATAACGAAAGATCTACAAATTAAAACTTTAAAATTAAAAAAAAGATGCAAATGATAATGGGATCCTCTCTCTGGTACAAAATAACTTACAGTGGGTATATTGAGTAAAAAATAAGTAAACTCTATTACACAATTTTAAAGTTTTATATTTATTTTTTTATTACTACTATACAGGGTGTCCCATAAGTCTGGCATCATAGGAGAAATTCATATTTCTCTATTTCTACAAACCATAATTCATATTTTTCTCTTTCTACAGGCCATAATGTCTGTGAGCAAGGAAGAACAAATCCAGATAATTCTACTCATAGGAAATCGGAGTCAAAGAGAGGCCACTGCTGAATTTAACAGACTGCACCCAGACCGCGAGCCAATAACACAGAGTTGTGTTAGCAGACTTGTTGCAAAGTTTAAGGAAACAGGATCCATAGAAGATAAACCACGCAGGAGGTCCACTGACGATGATACAGCAACTGCTATCCTGGCTCATTTTAATAGAAGTCCCAATAAGTCTCTTAGGCAATTGTCCACCGAGACAGGAGTGTCGAAAAGTAGCATCTTTCGCATTCTTCAGGCTCACAAATGGCATCCATATAAACTTCAGATCCTACAGAAATTAAGCAATGATGATCCCGACTGGCGGATAGAGTTTTGTGAATGGGCTATGGAACAATACATATTGAGCACATTCTGTAAATAAAAGCTTTTGTTTTGCCTTTTTTTATTATTTTTCCTATGATGCCGGACTTACGGGACACCCTGTATATTGATTTTTTATCATCATCAAATCAAGTCATTTTAGGAGAAAAAAGATGAGAAAATAGGTTCTCACCTGAAAATCTGCAAAAATTTATATTTATTTTACATAATTTAATATTATCATAATTAAATTTTTATGTCATATTCAAATAACACATTTTATGGTTATACTTGGTTACCATGATAACCTACACAATCTGTTTTTTAACATATTTGTGGAAAATAAAAAATTTATGTATTTTGCTAAATTTTGATCCACTGCCATTTTTGAAAAAATTTATCACCAATTTTGACCTTATTGCCAAATACATTTTTCCATTGCCTGTCACATCCAAATATTACCCCTCTGTGTGTGTGTGTGTGTGTGTGTGTTGTGTGTGTGGGTGTGTTTTGTGTTGTGTTGTTGTGTGTGTGTGAAACAGGATACAATATGTTTCAACTTGAGTATGGGGCAGTTTACAAATGTTAACCCCCCCCTTTATGGCCCTTTGTCGGTTCGGATTCGAAGGGGGTTCTAGTTAGGGAGGCAAGCAACGGACATTTCTTCTGATACTTTTCTTCTATAATTTTCTAATTCTTTCTCTGATACTTTATAACTTTTCGACTTTACTAAGTTCCTTTGACGATAGCCCAACTCGAGGGGGAAAATAAAAAGTTTCTCTTACTGTAAATTTACTTCTTAAAAATATACAGGTACTGCTCTGAATTTACAGGGGTAGAGGTTCGACCTCCCTCCCCGCAGCGAGGCTGCTAACCAGGGGAGTCTCTTAGCAGTCCCCAAGGCAGCGTCTCGTAATGAAGTGTTCTTCATTTTACAAATACATGTATAAAATATGCCTGAATGTTGGGGGATGGCAGTTGGAGGTTAAGTTTCCCCCCCTTTTAAACACGATCAGGTGTTTGAAAGTTTCCAAATAAAATAAAAATAATAAAAAAAATAAATAAAAATAAAAACTAATCTTATTTTTTTTTGTCACGTCTTCATTTCTGAAGGCGATATCATTTTTGTTTGGGTTTATTACAATTATGATTGCGATTATGGATTACTTCCCATTCGCTTATGATTGTCCCTTACAGTTCGATTAAAGTACATTCTTACATTATATAAAGTCATTACATTCAATTATAGTTTCATTGAAGTACATTACGTCGTTACCATTTTTACAGTGTTTTTATATATATATATATGGTTAGATTATATGGTTAGATTATATGGTCAGATTATATGGTCAGATTATATGGTCAGATTATATATGGTTATTATATATATGGTTATTAGTACAACACAAGTACATGAGACATGACAAGATAATTTATATACATAATATGTTATATTACATTATATGTTATAGATTTGGATCAAAGCGAAAGATGTTGTTTATCTTAGAAACGTTCGGTTCTGCTGATTCGCGAATTTGAGCATTTAACTACTGTAAGCCTAATGAGAGTTGAGGGTGAACGCACTTAAAAGAAAAAAATACATGTGGACGTATTTTACATGTAAGTAACAGAATAGGTTGTGTGCGTAATATAGACGCGTAAAATATGGACTGATAGGTTGATAGGTATCAGTAGACAATAGGTAGGAAGCAACATAACTAATGATGTATAGAGAATGGTTTCTTTTTTTTTATTATTATATTATTATTATTATTATTATTAAGGAATTTACCATACATTCAATACGGAAGATGTCCAAATACTAAACACGTGATTCAGTGTTCAAGGTATGGAAAACGTGAAGAGAATTAAGTTACTTTATGACTTCATAGTTATTCACATTATGTCATACGTGCAGTATAACTGTAAGTCATTATTAGGGAGGACCTAAAAGAAACGAATTAAAGACAGAGTGGGTATCAAGGACTAAGAAGCACAACTACTGGTTCCAATCCTCTTATATGCAATGCGTATGTATAATCTAGGGTCGAGGGTGAGATGCAAGACAATCATAATTAATTATAATAACTTCTATAATAAATGAAAATGGATACGACTAAACCATAGGTATGGTAGATCGTAGGGTTTTGACACGAACAAAAATAGGAAGCCACAAGTAAAATTATTATCCAAACTCGCGTTAAGCGATTTTGGTTCTTATGTAAAAATGAATATGGATTCATTTCATTTTTACATTGCTCTCCCCTTTTTTTTAAAAAACGATATTTATACAATAATCTAATAGGGTATCATTAATACAATACAAATGAGAAAATAACATTCTAACTAACTCAAGTTAGGTGACGAATTTTTTTTCTTTACATTACAAATTTTTATACAGAACAAGTGAGTTATTATATAATATAAAAAATTCAAAGATTAATACTTCAATTTTAGACAAACAATTACGCTAGACAAAGAATGGTATTGTTAATTTAAAAAGAAAATTTCTGTGGGGAAAATTACATACATACTGAATAGTAGGTAAAAGGGAAAATATAAATTATTTTCCAAAGTTACCCTGATCGTGCAGTCTATAACTAATTTTATTGACTATTGTAGGTAAAAATCGAATTACGTAATGGATGATGTATAGACCTGTGGTCTAGTGTGTATGTGTGTGTATTAGATACAAAGTGTGTATCTTATAAATTTGAGGGATAGATTAGCGGAGAGGATTCTTAAATTAACTGAATAAACGCCTGAGCAAAAATTTATATAGTAAGCAAAAATGCAGCAAAATGCGTAGGACTATATAAATAGCATAGTTAGCACTTTCACGCTATGAAATAGTTTATTGTGACATCCAATGATTTTAGCATAAGGTTTGTGTATATATATATATATATATATATAGTGCGCATACATGCGTGTGTATGTGTAGGATTTGGAGGTTTTTGAATTAACAAAGTTTAAAAATAATGTATAATAATTTAAGATGGGTTTAGGGTTATAAAATCTTTTGAGTCAATTATTGTTGTTATTATTATATTATCATATTATTATAAAATCCTTTAAGTTCAAGGTAGTATTTAAGTATTTAATTAAATCAGTTCCACGTATTAAGGTAATACAAAGAAATGTACTTAGAGGACTTACAATTGATGAAAGTAAATCTCACGGTTTAAAAATTGAATTTTTGAAGATGGAATTAAATTCGACTAGTAACATTCCTAGCTATAATATGAACTATATAAACATTAACCAGAAGTATCGGTACGATAATTGAATTAAGAAAGTTAAGAATACAAATTAAAAATATGCATTTTAATGAGCTAAACATAATTTTATAATATTATTAAAAATAAAAGTAAATCGAACCTTAGATGAGTTTCGGCCAAGAATAAAAAGTGTTATTGAAATGGAAGGAAAGCATTTCGAACAATCTTTTCTTTTAATAATTTCAGGTAAATTTTACATTAAAAATTATTTTTTTTATATACTAAAAAAAAATATTAAAAAGGTTTAATAATTTTTGCAGGTTAAGTAGAAAAATCATACTCTTTCGTTGAATGTTGATAGAATTTTGAATTATTTGATATTTTTAGTCTGAAAACTTGTTTGCATATAGACAAATACATCTGTTTTATTGCGTAGAAGTTTTATTAAAAATTAAATGACTGAAATTTCATACGGGTAAATTTCCCGATCGTACAGAGCAGGATAAATTAGGTACATGATCGATTAATTGTTACACAACTATTATTATCACATATACATTACAATGATTACCAAATCGTTACATACAATTGTAAAAACTGTTTTGGGTTACAAACAACCAAATGTCATTTCACCTATATATTTTTATACGCAACACTGGCATAAAAAAAGAAAAGACAAATCGGTCCATTTCCCTCTTACAACAAAACAAAGAAAGGTTCTCTTTACAACACAAAAAAAGGTTGAATTAAATTCTCTTAACTTACAAAGAAAAAGTTGAATTCAATTGATTGCATTGAAATGACTTGGGACTTAAAAACTGACTTCTTCAAAACTAACTTCTTCAAAACTAACTTCTTCAAAACTAACTTCTTCAAAACTAACTTCTTCAAAACTAACTTCTTCAAAACTAACTTCTTCAAAACTAACTTCTTCAAAACTAACTTCTTCAAAACTAACTTCTTCAAAACTAACTTCTTCAAAACTAACTTCTTCAAAACTAACTTCTTCAAAACTAACTTCTTCAAAACTAACTTCTTCAAAACTAACTTCTTCAAAACTAACTTCTTCAAAACTAACTTCTTCAAAACTAACTTCTTCAAAACTAACTTCTTCAAAACTAACTTCTTCAAAACTAACTTCTTCAAAACTAACTTCTTCAAAACTAACTTCTTCAAAACTAACTTCTTCAAAACTAACTTCTTCAAAACTAACTTCTTCAAAACTAACTTCTTCAAAACTAACTTCTTCAAAACTAACTTCTTCAAAACTAACTTCTTCAAAACTAACTTCTTCAAAACTAACTTCTTCAAAACTAACTTCTTCAAAACTAACTTCTTCAAAACTAACTTCTTCAAAACTAACTTCTTCAAAACTAACTTCTTCAAAACTAACTTCTTCAAAACTAACTTCTTCAAAACTAACTTCTTCAAAACTAACTTCTTCAAAACTAACTTCTTCAAAACTAACTTCTTCAAAACTAACTTCTTCAAAACTAACTTCTTCAAAACTAACTTCTTCAAAACTAACTTCTTCAAAAAAACTAGGGCGGTTGTCCCTCTTGGATGCAACCTATTGACTTGACCTCTTACCAAGTATTTCTATAAATCTCTGGGGCGGTTGTCCCTTTTGGCGCAACCTTCTGACTTGACCTCTTATCAAGTATTTCTACAAATCTCTGGGGCGGTTGTCCCTTTTGGCGCAACCTTCTGACTTGACCTCTTATCAAGTATTTCTATAAATCTCTGGGGCGGTTGTCCCTTTTGGCGCAACCTTCTGACTTGACCTCTTGTCAAGTATTTCTATAAATCTCTGGGGCGGTTGTCCATCTTGGCGCAACCTTCTGACTTGACCCGTCTTGTCAAGTATTTCTATAAATCTCTGGGGCGGTTGTCCATCTTGGCGCAACCTTCTGACTTGACCTCTGTCAAGTATTTCTATAAATCTCTGGGGCGGTTGTCCCTTTGGCGCAACCTTCTGACTTGACCTCTTGTCAAGTATTTCTATAAATCTCTGGGGCGGTTGTCCATCTTGGCGCAACCTTCTGACTTGACCTCTTGTCAAGTATTTCTATAAATCTCTGGGGCGGTTGTCCATCTTGGCGCAACCTTCTGACTTGACCTCTTGTCAAGTATTTCTATAAATCTCTGGGGCGGTTGTCCATCTTGGCGCAACCTTCTGACTTGACCTCTTGTCAAGTATTTCTATAAATCTCTGGGGCGGTTGTCCATCTTTTGGCGCAACCTTCTGGAAACTGATTTGCAACTTATTTGCAAATAAAACTGACTCGAAACTACTTCGAGTATCTTTATAAATCTCTGGGGTTTGGTTGTCCCTTTTGGATGCAACCAACTGAAAACTGATTTGCAACTTATTTGCAACGAAAACTGACTTGCAACTTATTTGCAACGAAAACTGACTTCAAAACTGACTTGCAACTTATTTGCAACAAAAAACTGACTTCAAAACTGACTTGCAACTTATTTGCAACGAAAACTGACTTCAAAACTGACTTGCAACTTGTTTGCAACGAAAACTGACTTCAAAACTGACTTGCAACTTATTTGCAACGAAAACTGACTTCAAAACTGACTTGCAACTTGTTTGCAACGAAAACTGACTTCAAAACTGACTTGCAACTTATTTGCAACGAAAACTGACTTGCAACTTATTTGCAACGAAAACTGACTTGCAACTTATTTGCAACGAAAACTGACTTCAAAACTGACTTGCAACTTCTTTGCAACGAAAACTGACTTGCAACTTCTTTGCAACGGAAACTGACTTCAAAAATCTCTCTAAATCTATAACTCTCGTAAACTCTCTCTCTCTTAATTTGCAAGTCAATTCAATTCAGTAATTGAAAAAAATTTGCAAACAAAAATATAAAATGTAAACAACATTTCACTCTGGTATTATTATGTTTGGTACATAAAATAAAATTATTCTATACTGAATATAACAGTGAAAATAACTGAAATTAACTCTCTTTTGAAATTAACTCTCTTTTTGAAATTAACTCTCTTTTTGAAATTAACTCTCTTTTTGAAATTAACTCTCTTTTTGAAATTAACTCTTTTTGAAATTAACTCTCTTTTTGAAATTAACTCTCTTTTTGAAATTAACTCTCTTTTTGAAATTAACTCTCTGTTACACTAAGAAAAATGTATCACTAGTGTCTGAAGTGTTCACTGTGTTTCTTGTAAATTCTGACTTAATACTCATTATTAACTGTTAATAATACTGACTTTTCAAGTGTTTATAAATTACTTAAAAAAACAAAATGTACTTAAAATTTTCTATGGGAAATCCTTAGAGACGTGTCCTGAAGACGTGTCTTGCTGGCCACTTCTTGGATGAAAACTAGGCGTGAAGAACTTGGAGTCGTGACACACCGGTCAAGGGTGGATGTTACGAACTAGAAGTCGTGACACGCCGGTCAAATGGTTTTATCCTGATAATCTTCTTTTATAAATCTTCTTTTATAAATCTTCTTTTATAAGTCTTTCTTCTTTTATAAGTCTTCTTCTTTTATAAGTCTTCTTCTTTTATAAATCTTCTTCTTTTATAAATCTTCTTTTATAAATCTTCTTCTTTTATAAATCTTCTTCTTTATAAGTCTTCTTCTTTTATAAGTCTTCTTCTTTTATAAATCTTCTTCTTTTATAAATCTTCTTCTTTATAAATCTTCTTCTTTTATAAATCTTCTTCTTATCCTGGTAAAGGGTCGCCAGCTCTGTTAGACCCTTCCTTCTTCTATGTGTTTATCCTGGCTATAGGGTCGCCAATTGTTAACCCCCCTTTATGGCCCTTTGTCGGTTCGGATTCGAAGGGGGTTCTAGTTAGGGAGGCAAGCAACGGACATTTCTTCTGATACTTTTCTTCTATAATTTCTAATTCTTTCTCTGATACTTTATAACTTTTCGACTTTACTAAGTTCCTTGACGATAGCCCAACTCGAGGGGGAAAATAAAAAGTTTCTCTTACTGTAAATTTACTTCTTAAAAATATACAGGTACTGCTCTGAATTTACAGGGGTAGAGGTTCGACCTCCCTCCCCGCAGCGAGGCTGCTAACCAGGGGAGTCTTTAGCAGTCCCCAAGGCAGCGTCTCGTAATGAAGTGTTCTTCATTTTACAAATACATGTATAAAATATGCCTGAATGTTGGGGGATGGCAGTTGGGTTAAGTTTCCCCCCCTTTTAAACACGATCAGGTGTTTGAAAGTTTCCAAATAAAATAAAAATAATAAAAAAATAAATAAAAAATAAAAACTAATCTTATTTTTTTTTGTCACGTCTTCATTTCTGAAGGCGATATCATTTTTGTTTGGGTTTATTACAATTATGATTGCGATTATGGATTACTTCCCATTCGCTTATGATTGTCCCTTACAGTTCGATTAAAGTACATTCTTACATATATAAAGTCATTACATTCAATTATAGTTTCATTGAAGTACATTACATCGTTACCATTTTTACAGTGTTTTTATATTATAATATGGTTAGATTATATGGTTAGATTATATGGTCAGATTATATGGTCAGATTATATGGTCAGATTATATGGTCAGATTATATATGGTTATTATATATATGGTTATTAGTACAACACAAGTACATGAGACATGACAAGATAATTTATATACATAATATGTTATATTACATTATATGTTATAGATTTGGATCAAAGCGAAAGATGTTGTTTATCTTAGAAACGTTCGGTTCTGCTGATTCGCGAATTTGAGCATTTAACTACTGTAAGCCTAATGAGAGTTGAGGGTGAACGCACTTAAAAGAAAAAAATACATGTGGACGTATTTTACATGTAAGTAACAGAATAGGTTGTGTGCGTAATATAGACGCGTAAAATATGGACTGATAGGTTGATAGGTATCAGTAGACAATAGGTAGGAAGCAACATAACTAATGATGTATAGAGAATGGTTTCTTTTTATTATTATTATTATTATTATTATTATTATTATTAAGGAATTTACCATACATTCAATACGGAAGATGTCCAAATACTAGACACGTGATTCAGTGTTCAAGGTATGGAAAACGTGAAGAGAATTAAGTTACTTTATGACTTCATAGTTATTCACATTATGTCATACGTGCAGTATAACTGTAAGTCATTATTAGGGAGGACCTAAAAGAAACGAATTAAAGACAGAGTGGGTATCAAGGACTAAGAAGCACAACTACTGGTTCCAATCCTCTTATATGCAATGCGTATGTATAATCTAGGGTCGAGGGTGAGATGCAAGACAATCATAATTAATTATAATAACTTCTATAATAAATGAAAATGGATACGACTAAACCATAGGTATGGTAGATCGTAGGGTTTTGACACGAACAAAAATAGGAAGCCACAAGTAAAATTATTATCCAAACTCGCGTTAAGCGATTTTGGTTCTTATGTAAAAATGAATATGGATTCATTTCATTTTTACACAAACAAAGATTTAGAGTATGAAAATAAAACCCCACTCTAATAGACAGTTTATTTCCACAACAGTTTCGATGCCCACTGGCATCCTCCTCTATATGAATAGGAGAACGACAAACAATTACCTTTTCTAGATGTTTTGGTTATTAACGAAAGCAGAAAGCCCAATTTCACGGTCTATAGAAAACCTACTCATTGTAATTCGTACATTCATTATTTTTCATATCATGATGAAGGGGTTAAAAGCTCAATTATTTCTTCCATGTTTCTTAGAGCACTCAGGATTTGTAGCCCACATTTGCTGGACCCGGAAAATTCAAAGATTTGGAACATTTTTAAGGATTTAAAATATCCTGAGTGGTTTATCAGAAAGGCATATTTTAAAGCCAAAAAATCTTCTTATGCCCCTCGGGAACCTTCAGTTAACCAAAAACAATATGCGAGTTTGCCTTACATTGCCAGCTTAGAAAGAGTAAAACCAGACAAAAGATTTTAAGTTTGCTTTGGCATTCAAATATTTGTCTACCATGAAAAGTAAATTGGTTAGAATAATGTCGCAAAACAGGAACAAGCCTGTGTCTACAGCATTCCCTGTAAAAGTTGTGATTTAGTATACGTGGGAGAAACTGGAAGAAATACTGAAACCCATATTAAAGAACACAAACATGCCTTCAGAAGTTGTAATACTAATCATGCCATTTTTTATCACACCAGCCAAAATAATCATGCTATAGATTGGGAATAAAGTACAGTACTTTATAAATGTAATAATTATGTCAAAAGAAAAATAATAGAATCTGTATGTATAGAACAAAATAATTTTAATTTGTGCGAAGGTACTTATAAGTTAGACCCTTTAACGAGATTCTTGGTCAAAAAATCCCTTACTGAGTCGGGGGAATGGGTTCTAACCTAAGTGTGAATTTCTTAACATGTTGACTGCCACGCCACCCATATATGGGTGATGTGGCTCTTTGCTACGGAGCTGTGTCAGTCAGATTTAGGTGACATTCATATTTTCATTTGGAGCCTTGTCACCACATTTTGGATGACAGTATATGCAATTTCCCATTATATTTTATTAGTGTGGCCTCAGAGGAACATTTTGGTATATGTTATGTGGCCGTGAGAGATACAGATTAAGTTTTATCCAACGTTTAGTTTCATTTAGAACGAATCCAGGTTCCAGCACGGGTAGCCAGTTAGATATTGGAACCCATCTTTTTTTTATATTTTAATTAATTACAGTTATACAAAAAGAATCATAAGCTGGTTATTTCATAAAAAACATTACAGTACATCTAAACAATTTTATGTATCTGAAATAAAAAGTTTGAACAATTTGATCCCATATTTATGTGCTTTATTGGGAATGTACTGATGGAAAATTAATCTGCCCCACCATGGGACAAGAGTCTCATCTATCACATCTTCTCCAGGTGACAAAGTTGCCTGAAATTTCTTTACTAATAAATCTATCAGAGGCTGAATTTTTCCCAAGCGGTTGTTTCTCTCAATATTTCTGTTGTCTGAAAAGTGAAAACAGTTCAACAACAGCTCAAACCGTTTCTACACATTGTTCTTTCTGCTATGTTATTTCTGTACAAATCATTCTTCTTCCAGTAGGATGCAATTGATGACATTCTCACCAAGCCATCCATATAAGAATCCCAATAAATTTTTTAAGTTCTTGTTTCATTGTTGGGGTCCATTTGTTGTGTCTCATATGAGGTGATATTGGTATTTGTCTTCTCTGAGTAGTGACCTGATCTGCATATAAATTTGTCTGTTCCACCAAATGGTCTAAGACTTCATCATCAACAAACAGTTCAAAGATTTGAATGGGTGTTATAGATGATGGTAGATCTAGTAGTAGTCCTTTTTTTCCAGTAAAAGGAATATTTTGAATTCTTGAATTAAAATCAGACCACTGAGGTGCACATTCCTCATCTTCAGCTTCTTCAGTGTCAGTATTGATATCCAGTGCATTCAAAATGCCATGTAAATTCCTGGGTGTAAGAATGTCATCTTCCTCATCATTAAAAGAAAATCCAGAAAATGCCTTAGTTGGTGAATAATTGGGATCAAGATCAGAATCATCTACATCAATATCAGAGATTGAGCTATCACTTTCACCCATGTGAACTAAATCAGAAATTTTAGAATCATCTATAGGTTTACGTTTTCTGCTCATTTTTTAGCGTAAAAACTGAATAAAAAATAAAGCAAGTCAGACTATATACGTGAAAGTACTATAAATTTAATTTGAAAAAAGTATGAATTTAATCTGAAAAGAAAAGAAAATATATATACAGTAAATATATAATTTGAAAAACTATGAATTTAATCCGAAAAGAAAAGCAGTTATATATAAATATATATATATTTATATGTTGTCACCCGTATATGGGTGACATGGCTCCTGCAAATCATAAAGGATCAATTTCTCAGCCGTATATGGGTGACATAGCTCCTGAAGATCATACAAAAAAAAAATTAAATCTAGCTTTAATTCATGAATTTCAATGTAGTTTGAAAAAAAAAAAGAACCGAGACATATCTTAGGTTACATAGTTTCTGATTCACCCAAATAAATTTTTTGGCCATGTGGGAAGTTTTATGAATATTGGTCTGACAATCAACATGTTAAAGGTCTCTGGATTGTTTCCTTACTCGCTTTTAGTTCATTCGATATTTTTTTTTTTTTTTTTTTGGTAAAATGTAAATGGAATAATAAACGTAAATGTAATAAGAGAAGTAATAAATGTAGAAATAAATATAAATGCAAAAGATGTAATAATAAAGGTAATATTATAAATTTAATAATTAGTGTAAAGGTAATAATAATAATAAATGTTAAAAAAATGTAAGTGCAATAATAAATGCAGTAATTATGTCAAAATATTAGAATCTGTATGTATAGAACAAGATAGTTTTAATTTGTGCGAATGTACTTATAAGCGGGTCCCTTTAATGAAAATGCCCTTCCAGTGTTGGGAGAATGGGATCTAACCTAGGTGCAAATTTCTCAATGGTCTCTGAATTGTTTCCTTCTCGCCTTTTTCATTAGTTTTTCGGTTTATAAGTTCTGTATAATAAACAACAATGTAATAACCAATGTAATAATAAATTTATAATTTGTGTAATAAATAATAATGCAATATTAAATGTAATAAATTTAATAATAAATGTAATAATTAAGTTAAAAAATAATAGAATCTGTACGTATAGAACAAGAAGATAGTTTTAAATTTGTGCGAATGTAAGCACACCAGACAAAAAATTAGTCACCCCTAATAGCACCGATAGTAGGAAGTTCAAGGTCACACAGAGGGCGCTGATGTAGCATTGGTAAGTGACAAGTAGCGGTGACGTAGCACACAGGATCAGATCTGTTTCGTGAGGTGGTGAAGAACAAAGTGTGTGTTGGATATAGTCTGCAAAATGGGTCGTGAGGCAGACGTTACTCAGTGGCAAAAAGGAGCCATCGTGTTTGGCAGAGCCCACGGACACAAAATGTCTGAAGTAGCCCAATTTGTTGGTGTGTCAACGCGTACTGTCCAGCGAGTTTACAAAGAGTGGTGTAGTTCGCAATCAACTGAAAATTGACGGCGTAACTGTGGCCGGAAAACAATTCTCGACAATAGTGACCACCGCCATGTTTCTCGTCTAGTAACTGCAAATCGTTTTCAAACCAGAGAACAATTGCTCCAAGAAACCAATGAGGTTCTCCAGCGACCAATTTCCGAACGGACATTGCGACGAGAACTGCATGCGATGGACATCTGGAGCAGGGTACCACAGAAGAGGCCGCTGTTAACAGCAAGTCACAAATTGGCACGTTATAAATGGGCTCAGAGGCACAAAAACTGGACTGCGGCAGATTGGAAACGTGTAATTTGGTCTGATGAGTCCCGTTTTTGTTTGTTCTCCAATGATGGGAGGCGACGAGTACATCGCAGGTCCAAAAACCTTTAATCCTGAATGCGTTGAAGGTGTTGTTCAGGCTGGAAACAGAAAGTGAAGCGCAGGAATAGACACCCACGGACTCTGGCGGAACTTCGGGACCGGCTGATGAACGAGTGGCAGCAAATCGATGTTCAGTACATGCACAACCTCGTAGAGTCTCTGCCTCGCCGGATTCGTGCGGTTATCAAGGCCAGAGGCGCCGTCACACGTTATTAGGTACATTCTGAGAGGGGTGACTAATTTTTTGTCCGGTGTGCTTACCTATAAGCGGGTCCCTTTAATGAAAATGCCCTTCCAGTGTTGGGAGAATGGAATCTAACCTAGGTGCGAATTTCTTAGGTCGCTGGACTGTTTTCACTCTTGTTTTGGTTCATTTGTTTTTTTGTATCCACCCGAGGAGGATGCCAGTGGGCATCAAAACTGTTGTGGAAATAAACTCTGTCTATTAGAGTGGGTTTTTATTTTCATATTTTGATCTTCACATAGAAAAAAAGTGAAGTTTTTTGCATTTAAAGATTTAGAGGTTTACAATCCTATATGCATGAACTGCTTTGAAGTAAAAGTTAAAAAGAAAAGAAAATGATGCAATAAAGATTGAGAATATTTATGAAATTAGACATTTTGTTGTTGAGCAAATCTGTTTTTTAAACATTTTTCTTATTTATTTTTTATTGTTATACTTTATCCATATGATGATAAAACCCAATTAAACCTGGAAAAAACTTGGAATATTTTTTTTTTTTTTTAATAAAACCTGGGGTTTTGCCAACCCTGTCAACATGCCCAAAACACCCTAACATACTTTCCTCAATTTTCACTTCCACTGGCTTCCGAACACATCTTTCCAGGAACATGCAATTTCTTACTCTGTCAATCCTACACACACCAAACATGCTCTTCAGATTATCCATCTCAATTGCTCTTTCACAAAAGGTAAATCTTGTGAATAATCTTAATTCATTTCCTCACCAAATCACAATGTACAGTTTTGGAAAAAAGTTCGAGAGATTTCTAAAAGGTAAAAAAAAATTGCTAACTGGTAATATTTTTTCCTTTGAATATTTTACTCTTTTTGACAACTATAATAAAATTTCAAAATCAAGACAAAATCCTAACTAATTAGTAATTTTTTATACCTTTAAAAAAAAGTTATATTTTCAAACTGCTCATCATGTTTGCTTCTGACTACTTAAGCCTGCTATGAATGCCTGTATCCTATTCCTGAATGAAAGAGAAAAAAATACCCGATTCAATTTTTCACAGGCTTCCTGATGATGTCGAAATAGCTTAATTGTAGATGTAATAGCTGGGTTGAGAATATTTCCTTGTTCATCACGCACAACCAAGTCCATTCCTAGCAACCTTTGAAAGATTAATAAGTTCATTTCATTGTTAATTAAAACTAAATAAGCAATTACAGCTGTTTTCAAGTTATAGTAATGGCTTCATTAACATCCATTTATTTTCCAATTTATTTTCATTGGGCTCGAGAATGAGTATAGAATTATTGGGTTAAGTTCAGGAGAGCTGTTGTTCAAGTTTCAGGGAAAATGGAGAAAGTTTTTAGCTTTATTCTCTTTAATAATTAATCAATAATGGACTTGCTATGTGAGGGTAAACATTTTATTTTCAAATTTCTAAAATATTTTGTTTTGTGAATTAAAAGTATAAAAATTGGTATGATAAAGTTGCCAATGTCGCGCGCATCAGTCCTAATGTTATGCATTTTACTTAAATAAAGCTCCCACAAAATATATACTGTTACAGTAAAAGAAATAAAATTCATGTGAAACATTACTTCAAGTAAGGTTCTAGTAATGAAGTTACTAAAAGTAATGTTTCACATGAATTTTATTTCCTTCACTGTAACAGTATTTTGTGGGAGTTTTTTAAGTCAAATGCGTGACATTAGGACCAATGCATGGCCACTGACAGCTTTACCCTATGTAGTTTCCTATCTTTTCAAGAGGAAGAATGATGCTTGCATTACTTACAGTCATGAATCTGCAGGGTAAAAACTTCCAAAAAATTTTAAAAGCAAATATTATATGTTAATTAGTATTCACTTATACTACAAAATGAATGAAGCAAATAACATTAAGGAATATAAGACTTTCATTACCTGTTCACAAGGTCAATATTATCCGTTATTTGGTGTTTAATCTGTTTCATTGCATCCACTAATAACTGGCCTGAAAGCATTCTCTTCCGATCTGATATTAACTCATTCATTGTGTTATAAACCTTACCAAACTCTGGACTTCTACTCTAAAAGAGAAAATTAAAAAGGTAACTCACCAAAGTACTTTACATATGCAAATGAAAAATTAGTTATAAACACTAACTTAATCTTTGCAATCAAATATTCTGATATCTACAACTCACTGGTAAACTAAAGAGGGAATTCAGTATGGACTTGCAATGATGTGGTCTGGTCAATGATGTCATATATATATAATATATATATATATATATATATATATATATATATATATATATATAGGGTTCTAAGCTCGTGCTCTTGAGTGCTCTTTGTGCTCGTTTGTACGTGCTTGTTCCTGGAGGTTTCACGTGCGCCCTCCCAGCCCTAGCACCCAAGGATGATGGGGCTCGACCCTGCAGTCCTTGGTCTTTTTCCACTTCGACTGTCCCCTCCACCCTTTCTTTTTCCTCTGTCTTTCCTCTCACTTTTTCTTTGTTTTTCCGCTGAGATATGCCCTTTTAAATAGAGGCGAATCGGTTCTTCCCGAACTTAAAAAAATAAAAATAAAATAAAAAATATATATATATATATATACTGTGTGTGTGTGTGTGTGTATATATTAAGGTGATCCAAAAAAAATTAAAATGAAAAATATATTTCTCCTGACATTTGCCCATATTCCAAAAATAATAACTATGTAGGAAATAAAATACTGGACTGATTCGTGCATATTTAGAGGTGCCGCAACTCGAAGCCTTAGTATATTTAGCTCAAAATCCAATCTCAGGTCTTTTTCCATATAAGGAATGAAAAAATGCATTGGGAGCTCTTATTTGTGCATTTTAATGGTAAAAAATTAAAATGACAAATAAGATCTCCTGATGCATTTTCTCATTCCTTATATGAAAAAAGACCTCAGACTGGATTTTGAGCTAAACCCATTAATATTTAAGGGTTGCGAAAATTTGAAGAAATTTGCCAGCCCAAACTGTATAATGATACTAAGGTTTCAAGTTGCGGCACCTCTAAATATGCACAAATCAATCCAGTTTTTTATTTCCAACATCGTTAGTGGTTGTGGAATATGGGCAAATGTCAGGAGAAATATTTTTCATTTTCAATTTTTTGGACCACCCTAATATAGAGGGTGTTTATAAAGTCCCTATCTATTTCAGTGAAAACGTAGCAAAAAGGGTAAAATTCAACAACAATATAATAGAAGGCATACATTTAATGAATACTTAAGCATAGGATTCTACATGAGCACCATCAGTATCTCTACAGTTTGAATCTGTCAGCAGCATTGCAGAACACATTTTGGAGCATGATGGGTTATTTTTGTAACTGCTGTTATGATACGAGTGTGTAAATCTTGCAGATCTGTAACCCTCGTTTGATAGACATTTGATATGATAAAGCCCCATGCAAAGAAATCCAAGGGCGTTAGGTCAGGAGATCGAGCCACCCAGGGCCTGTTGTCTCCACATCCGATCCAGTGAATTGGAAATTATTCATTTAGGTATTCCCAAACAATGTTTGTGTAATGACAAGGTGCCCCATCTTTTGAAAGACGATGGTGTTTAAAATGCTATCTGAATGAAGCTGGGACATTTATGTGCTCATATTGTAACAGCAGTTACAAAAACAACCTCTGTAACGCTCCAAAATGTGTTCTGCAATGCTGCTGACAGATTCAAACTCTGTAGAGATACTGATGGTGCTTATGTAGAATCATATGCTTAAGTATTCATTAAATGTATGCCTTCTATTAGTGTTATTGAATTTTACCCTTTTTGCTACGATTTCACTGAAATAGATAGGGACTTTATAAACACCCTGTATACAGCCAAAATACAAAAAATATAAAATTCCAAGAGGAAAATATAATAAGAATGGATATGAGAAAATGAGTGAATAACCAGAAAATTTTACATAAAAAATAATTAAAACATCAGGAGTCAGTTCAGGAATCATGAGGAAGGAATGAGATCAAATGCCAATGTCTGAGAATTTGATTCAATATAAATCCCATTCTTTTACAAATTCCTCAGCTGATGTCACTACACACATGATCATGTCACAATGAGCTGTGTGTATATCTTAAGGATTGTTGGAAGGGCATAAACTAACACACACATGTGCGTGCACCTCCACATAAGTGAGGTACCCACCCTTTTTTTTAAATCTACTTATCTAAAAGCTAATTAATCTAGCCTTAGTGCCAATGAACTGAGAAGGTAGTGACAAATATTTCTGATAAAACTGAGGACTTGAAGGGCAGTTTCTTTTAGTCATTAATCTAACCTAACCAAATCTTTACTAACCTAACAATAAAAATGTTTCCACAATTTCTTATGTAAATTTTTTAATGTTCTGAGATACTGTCAACTGGGGATACTTGGGAGAGTGGGAGTAACTTGGGACATATTGACCTTCTTGGTATTTATAGTTAGATACTTTATACTGTACATACGAGTATGTAAAACAATAAAAAATGCCCCCAAAATTCAGCCCTTTTTAATTTAAAAATGCTATTGAAGCCTCATAAACTAGATGTCCCAAGTTATCCCCCCTGTCCCAAGTATCCCCAGTTGATGGTACCAAAAGTACTGCCTCATAAAAAATTACCCCACTACATCTGTGAATTATCACACACAACTTCAATTATGACTAGTTGCCTACATACACACAGTTTGACTTCCTTGCAGAACCATAACATTTTCACACTTACAATTCTGTATTACGATATTTGGCCAATTTTAAAAACTGAGTAACTATCCAAACTTAATTTAACATAATCTAGCCTAACCTTAACTATATATCCCCTTTTTCATGATAAAAAATAGCATTTGTATGATAATTCACCACACCACCACAAACCGGAATGTCAGGATATACACATTCATGTTATAAGCTGTGTGTGTATCCTTAAGACTAGTCTCCTCTCTCTCTCTCTCTCTCTCACACACACACACACACACACACACACACACACACACACACACACACACACACACACACACACAAAAGATTTCAGAATACATAATATGGCTCAGGACCAATTTATTGAATTACATCATCAAACCTTAAGTTGCAGACCAAAAAAGCAAGTGAACAAAATAGTGATTTCTACATGTTTTTAAACCTTTAGTTTCCTAATTAATGAGTGACTGGTTTTTAGTAGTTAGAGACCTTATCTTATGATATTGAATATAGCATTTTAATTACTTAAGTTTAACCCTTTTGCACAGAGGGCGTACATGGTACATCCCCCATTCAAGAGCTTGAGGATGCGCATTTAATAAATACCAGTGCGAAAGGGTTAAGTGTACCAACAAGGCTTGAATTCTTGGGTGGTTTTGGCATTTTAAAAACTTGTAGTTTCCACTATTTCCTAGCTAAACTACTCCTTTCTTAGCCTATGCCCCTGAAAGATAGAGAATTTCTTGTTGATTGATACCCATTACAAATTTCTATGTCAATTCCTTCCAATTATAGAGCATGTCAAACCTGAGCCTACATTAAGTTAGCCAAAGCTATTTTCTCACAAATAAGTTAGGCCTGGTATTTAATTAAAATTTTTGTTTCACAAATATGTAAAATGTTCCATGTAATATAACATTAATATAAAGGTTACTGAATTTAATGAATCAGAGCTGGGTAACTGGGCTACCAAGTTGGGGTCTTGCATGGCACTCCCATTTTTGGAAAAATTCTTGCCCAAATTGCAAACTCACATTCATAATATTTAAAAGTTAGTTATTGAATTTAATGGATTATTGCTGTGCAATTGGGTTTACAGTTGAAATTATTAACCTTGAATAGGCCTAGTCTGTACTTTAACCCTTTAACATTGAATGTTTTTGTGGGGTTGTCTAAATGTGTATATTTGAAACTACATATTCCCTATGAAATCAACTAGTGATACATTTTTTTTCATATTTTTTATAACACCTGAACAGCTAACATACCAAATCTTTTCATATGTAATCAGAATATGGCAAAGTGACAAAGAATGTTCTTAATGTTCTTATGGTTGCTGTTATTAAGGTAAAGTGTTGATCCATGATTTCAGGCAAGTTAAATATGGAAAAAATCTACAGTACAAAGCAAAGCTGATATAGCTTGGCTCATAATTCTATTCTACCAAACTCACATTAACTGCATCTCTGCCTGCAAGCTCACTCACCAATTGAGGCGTTCCACACGACAAGAGCGAGCCCACCATGAGTCTCAAAACTCTTTTTTTTTATTTTCATGTTTATTCACCATGCCTCAGCAGTGTAGTGGTTAGCGTCGCTGACTACAAACCCATCGGCCCCGGGTTCGAGACCTGACAGCAGCCAGTGCACAGCAAAACCCAGCTGTTCATCCTTCCACACAATAAAGAAAGTGATTGGTAGATAAATGGGTACCCTAGGTGGCCTAGTGGTTAAGACACTGGGCTGCTGATGGGGTGTGGTTCAGATTCCATGTTAAACTGTAGGTCTAAGGTGGAGTGAAAAGCTTGACCTTCGTCAGAATGAACAATTCAGGCAGAAGCTAACCAAAGGTTATTAATGTATTCTTCGATGAAACATCTTAAGAACAAACTCTCATTTATTGTGCTAGCTTAATATTTAGCAAAGTTATGGCAATTTATTGTATATCAAACTCTGAATGCCAATATCTCTTTTTTAAAAAATGGCGGGCTCGCCCTTGTCATGCGGAAGGCCTCAATTTATCTCTGTTAATTTGAGTTGCATATTATTACCTAACCTAACTATAGGCTAACTGAATCCACACTTACAAAGATTACTATTAGAAATTTCCTGGACAGTGGAAATAGAAGAAATACTTCTCTACCCAATTTCAATAAATATTCTACACAAAAAAAAAAAAAAAAAATCTTCAATTTTAAACAATTTGCACAATGACTACAAGTTTAAAAGCCTTACAAATCTCAAGTAATTACAATGGTATTTTCTCAATCCAAGGAATTTTTCACAAAACTTTACAAGGCCAATGAAAATGTGAAAATGATAAACAAAAATACTTTGGCCAATGGGTAGATATGATATATCATAATCCTTGTAAAGTAACTTACAATATAAAGATTTCGTATAAGGAGTCCCCATTCCCTTAATGCAGCTGTCAATTCTTGTATTATTGGAGGAATGCGAGGTGTCACCACTTCAAACTGACCAGTTCTGTCCACAATGCAATCTTTAATCTAGAAAGGTAAATGTTAATCACAGTTAATGCAGGACTAGTTTTCTGGATTTCCAATGCTTCAAGATAGGGCCTGGGAATCTAGTATTAAATAGGCAAGCTAATTCAGTTACTATGTGGTCAGTTTTGTGCAATGAAATTAGTAATTCTATATGATCTTTTGTTATTCAATACACTTCAGTTTCCCAGGCTTTAATTTATTAAATTTTTAGAAGATAATCACTACATTTGAAATATCAGACTGTTTTGGTTTAAACTTATACCATGAAGTTGGTACCAGTTATTAATACATAGTACTATACTATGCATAAAAAATGTGGGTTACTCAGCATATTTTTCCATGTAGGACATGGTGCTGCAAGTTAATTTAACCCTATGTGGCCTAATAACAAATATACACCTTAAATTACCTATTCTCTATGAAATCAACTAGTGATACATTTTTTTTCATATTTTTTATAACACCTGAACAGCTAACATACCAAATCTTTTCATATGTAATCAGAATATGGCAAAGTGACAAAGAATGTTCTTAATATTCTTATGGTTGCTGTTATTAAGGTAAAGTGTTGATCCATGATTTCAGGCAAGTTAAATATAGAAAAATCTACAGTACAAAGCAAAGCT
The DNA here is from genome assembly GCA_023014485.1 of Bathynomus jamesi. NCBI lineage: Eukaryota > Metazoa > Arthropoda > Malacostraca > Isopoda > Cirolanidae > Bathynomus > Bathynomus jamesi. Next base: position 63,295 of record JAJOZX010011047.1, read on the forward strand.
GATATAGCTTGGCTCATAATTCTATTCTACCAAACTCACATTAATAAATGATTTGGGGAAAATCCCCTGCACAGCCCTGTTTGGAAGAACATATCCAAAGTACCAATCTCCCATCTCTTCCAGGATATGAACAGTACTTCCAACAGTGAGTTGGATAGTGTACTCTGCTTCCTGGTTGAAATTATTGACAGCTGAAAAATAAATAAATACTGTATATGTTCTTTGTATCTAGGACATGGTACTCAAATTAAGATGCTTGTTCCAGAAATTAACTAGGTACCAAATATGGCATGAAGAATTTGACTTTTACATTTACACTTTTACAACACCCTTTTTACCTACAAAATTTATATGGTCCCTATTCCATTCCCGACCACCAATGCTTGAGGACAAAATTATTCTTCAGTCTAAGATAATTTGCACAGTGGCTAACACATTCCATAATCTTTCAGAAAATGTAAAAACTAGGAAGCTATTATTAAATACTTACGGTAATACAAGGACTTTCAAAATTTTTAACTGGAAAGGAATTTTATTTTAATGGAGTGATATAAGGAGATAATTAATATATTTTGGCTTTAGTGGATGAGGTTGAGAGTAGATAGATACAGAGCCCCTTACCCTCTGTACCCAGTACCACCCATCTTTCAGTGAAAACCCATTAAGTGGAACTGACTGAGTGGGTAAGTATAATTCAAATTTTTTAATAACACAAGTAGGTATATGAAAACTAAATGATGCAAACTGTCAATGCACAGAATCAAGATGAAATTAATAATGGTTTAGGTCTTGACTTTAAGACCATATCTACAGGACAAGACAATTTGAGTAGTCTTTAAAGCTGTATTAATTAGCTGAGGCTCATTAGTCCTGTCCTAACAGTCATAAACTTACTGAATTTAAGCTTTCTATTAACTAGGAAATACCATATTATCCATACAGTACCAACACGGGTCATTCCAGCTCAATTGGTACAGGGTGGTCGGTGACCATCTCCGATTTTCTTCAAATTTTCAGGGTTGATTCATACACCATTCAATAGCTTAAATCTAAAATTTTAGCTTCCTCAGTCAAAAACTTTTAATTTTATGGTCGCTTAAATGGCCCCCACCTTCGACAAAAAATGCCCATGTTGGGCTTGATCGGCCGCCTTCATTTTGAGAGGCCTTGAAAAGTGTCTTCTAATAGGAGTAGAAGCTTCAAATTTGTCATGCCAATACAACTTCTGGTGGGCTTTTCAATTTTGCAAGCAAAAAGGCTGTGGAACAAATAGTTTCTAAGTTACAAGGGCTTAAATATGGCTCCATTTTGAAGCTTGCATCAATTCCTCCCACTTTTACGACTCTACCATTTTCAAAAGTTTTAGTTCTACATCAATCACAGCTGTTTTAATACTCCTAATAGTCTCTATGGGTTGTAAATTTATGAGTGAAATAAAAAAATAACCAAAAAAGGATTTATTTCTATTTTTAAAAATTTCCAAAAGTTGATATTTTCACAAAATTTGCAAAATTAACATCAACTTTGGGGCTTAATATAAAGGTGTCCGAAATTAGTCAGGGAGTTGATACTTCTAGTAAAGAAAGATACATATGTGTAAAAAAACATATATTAAGGAATAGATCTCAACTCAACTCCTTCATATAGTTTTGGTGATTCAAAGAAAAGTGCTTTTTTTCTTTTTTGCAAAATTTGTAAATTTTTAAATTTCTATTTATGACATTGAATTGTAATTTTACTTCCATTTTATTACTTATTAAGTTGATTTACAATTGTAATAATATGTAAATAAGTCTAAAACATACAAGAAATTTAATATGTCTGTCAAAACAACCAGCGACTCGAAGGGCTCTGGGTAGCTCATTTCGCTTTGTATATTCTTATAAATGTAAAACATGATGGTTAATCATTAATGTCCAGGCCTATTTTATAGATCATGATCTTTTATTTTCAGAAAATTTAACTAGAGCAATTAACTTAATTTTACTGCCTGTAATAATGGCTTATTCTAATCAAGAATCAAAGTGCAGCTTTGGTATGTACTTGGATGATCCATGTCATGAACACAGACTCACCAGGAAGGTGGGTATGTATACCTTACATGAGCTGACAGATGAAACAAGGAAACTGCTATTGTGGAGAACAAAAGCAACTGTAATCAACCCAAATAGTGCTACTGTATGCTACCACCATGAAAAAATGTTTGGAATGCATTACCAACAAATGCAACGTAGCTGCCAAGATCCATGGAGAAATCATCGAAAGAAGATAACAAGTAAGTAAATATAGGTACTAATATATTTATATTTCATAAAGAAGTTTATATTGTAAATTGTAACCTAAATTAGCTATTTAATTTTAATAGGGTAGGCTATATACTGTGCTACTGAATGCATATGTTTTGAATATTTTATACGAATAGCCTATAACCAAATGTTGAGGTTTTAAAATTATTTTCCAATGTGTTTAGAGTTTACATTACCCTACTTTATTTGCAGAATCACTACAAATTATTGACAAAGACATAGCAACTAGACTGAATCTGATACCAGGACAGAAACTTTGCTCAACATGCTTCTCTAGAGCCAAGACGATTGAAGATGAAAAAGACTCAGGTAGTGATGAATATGTTCCAGAAGAAATAGTTAAGGAGACATTTGACGAAACGTTAGGTTCACTAGAATGCTCACCCATTAAGTATGTAAGAGCAAGAGATCGAAAGTTTTACGCGAAAAGGAAACTAAAGCAAATTGAAACATCAACAAAATCAAAGCTGTCAAAAGTACTTCATATGAAGCCTAGCATTTTGGATGAGGAAGCGGAGAAACCTATAGAGAGTGAGGAAGAAAAGTGTTATCAGCATATGATAGAGGAACTGAAAGAAAAGTGTAAAACTAGTACCAGACAAGAAAAGATACAAATTCTAACACTCCTTCCAATTGGTAAAACCTGGTCCAGAGAAAGAATTTGAAGTGTCAGCCAGAATGGTTAATGCTGTGAGGGCCTTAAAGAGAAAAGAAGGTATCCTTCCTATAATGAGAAATAAAAAGAGTAGCAAGGGTATAAGCGATGAAATAAAGGAAAGAGTGATAGAATTTTTCCAAAACAATGAATATACTAGAGAATGCCCTGGTAAAAAAGACTACAAATCAATAAAAACACCACAAGGGAAGGTTCACAAGCAGAAAATACTGTTGTTGACAAATATCAGAGAATTATATACGCTTTACAAAAATAAATATCCAAATGACAAAATCTCCAAATCAAAGTTTTTTGAACTGAGACCAAAATGGTGTATGGGTGTGGGGAGTAAAGGATCACACAATGTATGCATTTGTGAAATACACCAGAACTTTAAACTTTTATGTGAATCACTCCCCGTCAAAGTAGAATTAAGAGAGTTACTAGGGAAAATAGTCTGCAACACTGAAACCAGAAACTGCATGATTAATAACTGCAAAACATGTCCTGGTTTAAATGAATTACGGGATTGGCTTCTTACCATTTTTGAAAACAATGATTATGACATGGATGATGAGGTTTCCTTTAAGCAGTGGCTTCATACAGACCATACCCAACTGGTCACAATGACAAAAAGTGTTTCGAATGTAGTAGAAGACATATGTGAAAGTGCAAAAAAGTTGAAAGTACACCATTTCATAGCAAAAGCCCAATCAAAATATTTGTCCGACTGTAAAGAAAACCTCAATGATTCTACAGCATTAGTGCTTGTTGACTTCTCTGAAAACTATAGTTTTATAATTCAGGATGCCGTACAAGGGCATCACTGGGACAATACCCAGGCTACCTTGCATCCGGTAGTCTGCTATCAAAAAGTTGATGGTGAACTAAAAGTTACAAATTTTTGTGTAATATCAGATTCACTTACACACAACACAACTGCAGTTCATTCTTTTTTATGTGAAGCCTTGAAATTACTTAAAAGTCAGAATCCTAAACTAAAACATATTTGTTACTTTAGCGATGGCGCAGCAAGTCAATATAAAAACTATAAAAACATCATTAATTCAGTGTTACATGAAAAAGATTTCCAACTAACATGTGAATGGAACTTTTTGCCACCTCTCACGGAAAGAGCCCCTGTGATGGTGTTGGTGGCACCGTCAAAAGGTTAGTTGCCCGGGCAAGTCTACAAGCAACAAGTAAAGGTCACATCACCAATCCAAAAGAGATGTTCGATTGGTGCAAATCTAATATTAATGGTATACAATTTCTGTACATTGATTCAGCTAAAATTGAGGAAAATGCTAATTTATTTGAGTTAGAAAAAAGGTATTCCTTAATTAAGACAATCCCAGGAACCGTTCATATCACTGCTTTAGACCTTCATCAACAGGCATTAAACTGTACAAAATTTCTAGTGATGAAAATTTCTTTAACGTACAACTTTCCTTCCTCAATGCTACACAAGAAAATGTGGCTTACCAATATAAACCTGGTACATATGTGGCCTGTTTCTATGAAGGTGACTGGTTTGTTGGAAACATAGTTGAAGTGTGTGATACTGAGAAGGATCTATTAGTAAATTTCATGAAAAAGAATCCTTTTAAATGGCCTGAACAAGAGGACATTTGCTGGATTCCATTCCAACATGTTTTGTGTTCAATTGAACCACCTACAGTTGCTGGGAAAATGGGGAGACAGTACAAGTTATCAAATGATTGTTTATCTAAAATTGAGGAGTATTTTAAAAAAAGCCTAAGTAACTACAGACCTGTATCAAGCTGAATAATAAATTGCCAATTTATGGCTGTGAGGCCATGGAGTGTTGAAGACAATCAGACTTAAAGCCTGAGTACAATAATAAATTCCTGAGTCAGTGTCTAAACATAAGAGTTATTAGCTATATATAAGTTTACATACGAATTTACATAAAACAACACATATTAAAAAAAGAATATGAACTTATAGCCAATAATTCACATGCTTAAAAACTCAGGAATTCATTATTGTATATAGCTAAGTACTGTACACTTGTATTAAGGGAAGTAATACAACAAAGCTACTTAAATTTAAGGTTTTGTACTGAAAATGGTGGTTACTGCTAGTTTATCTGTACTAACTGCATAATTTAAATTACTAGGAAGTGCTTAAAGAGCAGTAGAACACGGTTCTACATGATTTACTTAGGTAGATCCAAGTATTGAGCCTACAAGCTGGTCCATCTGTTGTGTTAACTGCAAATGTAGTAATAATCTAGGTATAATATGTCTTTTTTATGAGTAAAACTTATTTAGATAATTTAACATTTGTGAATTAACTTACCAAGTAATAAAATGGAAGTAAAATTACAATTCAATGTTGTAAAAAGAAATTTAAACATTTCAAAATTTTGAAAAAATTCAGAATTTTTCACAAAAAGTACTTTTCTTTGAATAGCCAAAACTATATGAAGGAGTTGAGTTGAGATCTATTCCTTAATATATGTTTTTGTACACATATGTATCTTTCTTTACTAGAAGTATCAACTCCCTGACTAATTTCGGACACCTTTATATTAAGCCCCAAAGTTGATGTTAATTTTGCAAATTTTGTGAAAATATCAACTTTTGGAAATTTTTAAAAATAAAATAAATCCTTTTTTGGTTATTTTTTTATTTCACTCATAAATTTACAACCCATAGAGACTATTAGGAGTATTAAAACAGCTGTGATTGATGTAGAACTAAAACTTTTGAAAATGGTAGAGTCGTAAAAGTGGGAGGAATTGATGCAAGCTTCAAAATGGAGCCATGTTTAAGCCCTTGTAACTCAGAAACTATTTGTTCCACAGCCTTTTAGCTTGCAAAATTGAAAAGCCCACCAGAAGTTGTATTGGCATGACAAATTTGAAGCTTCTACTCCTATTAGAAGACACTTTTCAAGGCCTCTCAAAATGAAGGCATTGGCCGATCAAGCCCAACATGGGCATTTTTTGTCGAAGGTGGGGGCCATTTAAGCGACCATAAAATTAAAGTTTTTGACTGAGGAAGCTAAAATTTTAGATTTAAGCTATTGAATGGTGTATGAATCAACCCTGAAAATTTGAAGAAAATCGGAGATGGTCACCCGACCAACTTTCTGAAATCTGTACCAGTTGAGCTGGAATGACTATAATGTCCTAACAAAAGCTTATATCAATGTTGGTAAGCATAATCACAGCTCAATTTGCAATACTAAAATATTAACTAGTCTAATTGTAGATATACTGAGTATCTTACAGGTAGGCCTACAATACTGTACTGATATGAACTTCAGTAGATAGCTACTGGCCTAATATTAAAAAGCTAACCTAGGCAGTCCATTACTATTTAATTAGCCCTAAGTAACTCAGCCAAACACAAAACTTTTAACAAAATAAAGTGAAGACCAGAGAAAGCTTAGCTACTTATTTCAACTTTACAGGAAACCAGGCCTAACTCCCTTAAGTTCCTGTAGTAACATACAGTATAAAAAACATGATTAGTCTAAGGAATGTATGTATGTTAAAATTACCTGACAAAATTTGATAGCTTTTTATTAGTATTTAAAGACTGAGGTACAACTGAATGTATATACTGTATCAATAAATAATAGGCCTACTGACCTACATTACATCACAATGGTACTTTTTCTTCAAATGATACTCATTGCATATGTTAAATAAATTAGCTATTTAATATCTTGGTTACTTTAATATCTCTGAAATAATTTCAAAAGGCCTGAAGACTTGGCCTCACTATTTGAAATTTTACTTAGGTTAGGCCCTTAATCACTAGTTACTTTACCTACTAGGCTTTCATACTCCAGTTTTAACTTACCAACACCATACTTAAATTTATCTTTCACTGGGTTCCAATTCATGTTGTCTGCAAATCAGAATTCCTCACTAGAGAACTCATTTGAAGGGAAAAAATTTTGCTAATTTGCTTAATACTTCAACAAAGTCAAGAATTTTGGTCAAGCACTTAAACAAATAATTTGCTAGCCACAGTAGACTAACTGAATTTTTTAAATTCTGAAAATAATTTACATTTGGTTAAATTTTAAAAGGTTAAAACACTTCATAGACAGTTTTCATTGAAACTTGGATGAGAGTTGAGAGTACACTTTGCTTACATACCAACATTACACCAAAATTAGCATATACAGTAGAAGATCACCAATCCAAATATCTATAGTCCAAATTCCTATGTATTTAAGATTCCTGCCATAAATTCCCAAATGCCACCACTTTGTTTTCTGTGCACTGCTGTAGCCCACACATCTACAAACCATAAAAGGTTAGGTTTTAATATTGATAGGCTTAGGTCATATTCTAAAGATTAGGTTAGGTTAGGGTAAATCTTACTTTTAAGGCTGCGCAGCAACCATGTATCCTAACATTAATATCACATACAGTGATTCTCCAACCTACATGAGTTTTCCATTCCTGAAAAAAGTCATGCAACACAAAATCATGCAGGTGAAATCTCCCCATAATATAAATAGGGTTAAGGGATAAAAGTTTAAAAATCATGTATAAAGTAATTTTTACCTAAATAAAAGCTTTTAAAGCATTGTACAATAAATGTATATAAATAATAATGCATGTAAAGTAATATATAACAAGTATAAATAGTAAAAACTTGTAAAAAAAAATGTTTAAAACATCACTATAAAAATAATGTAATAATCCAGAGGAGTGTGAGGAAGATGACTCAATATAAACTAGAGAGTCATACAAGGGACATGCTAAAGTATCATACATGTGCACTACACTGGGTATCAAATTATTAGCCACTTTGCGCTCATCCATTGAATTCGTCAAGGTCACTCACAGTCACTGAATGTCACGACACTGAATGATGGCGACACCTATCTGCGCATACAGTATTAAAATCATTTCGTTCTGCGCAAACGTAAACAAACGGCGGCCATTTGCATGAATTAGCAATGACTTTGGTGTCTCTAATTATTAGCCAGGTGCCAAATAAGTGTGTGATTATGGGTCGCAAAGGTGATTTAACCTCTGATGAGAAGTCCACCATCGTCTCTGAGCTGGCAAAGGGGAAGACAACCCTGGAAATATCAAAAATCCTGGGAAGATATCACCGCACAGTGAAGAGATTCGTCGAGGCTCCTGGTGCTGTCCGTTCGAGGGCTGACAAAGGTGTGTCGAGGACAGTTTCTCGACGTACCTTGTCTCGTATCAAGCGTGAAGCTGTGATAAACCGTTGCCTGACCAGTGATGAACTTTTCAAACGTTGTGGCGAGGAAAAAGTGTCGAAAGCTACCAGATGTCGCATCCTGAAGAAGGTAGCCAAGCACGTCAAGCCTGTTACAAGGCCTCCTCTGAAGGTAGTTCATAAGCAGAATCGACTGAAATGGGCAGAGGACTACATGAAAATTGATTTTTCAAAAGTCCTCTTCACTGACGAATGCCGTGCTACCCTCGACAGACCAGATGGATGGAGCAAGGGTTGGGTAACAATTGGAGGGAACCATCCTCATCGTTTGAGACGCCAGCAAGGGGGAGGTGGCATCATGTTTTGGGCAGGCATTGTTGGAGGTATGATGTTGGGCCATGGAGAGTTCCAGACGGCGTTAAGATGACTGCCAATGCCTACGTTGCCTTCTTAAAGGAAAACCTTCTACCGTGGTTCAAGAAGCAGAGGGTCACATTCAAGAGAACGCTGGTGTTTATGCAGGACAATGCACCCTCACACTTGGCTAAGAAAACTACGGAATATCTGCAGCAATTAGGCTTCTCTGGCTCTCGATTAATGAAGTGGCCAGCGTGTTCCCCCGATCTCAACCCGATTGAAAACTTGTGGAGTCTCCTGAAGAGGCGAGTTTATCGAGATGGACGGCAGTTTTCGAGTAAGGATGCACTCTGGGAGGCTGTTGTGGATGCTGCTCGTACCATTTCATCAGATGAGATCCTCACCTTGACGAATTCAATGGATGAGCGCCTCAGGAAAGTTCTTTCAAGTGGAGGATCATACATCCATTATTAACAACCTTATGAGGTCATTTTGATATTATTATGTTCATTATTTCCATATTTATGATGATTTCTTTCTTTGTACATCGAATATCCAATTAAAAAACACTTTAATGTTTGTTTAAATGTGTTTTCATTATACCTGGCTATTAATGTGAGACACTGTATTTCAGCTTAAATTATTTAAATTGTTGCCATATCCATACTTATGAACATAACTCCATAAAATTTACACAGACAACCTTGATACACATGAGCAATATATATTCAGGATCGTACAAGGTTTGATTGCGCGGTTTCTCAGAAATTTCAAAATTTGCAAAGTGGCTAATAATTTGATACCCAGTGTATGTACAAAATGTATGCGTAAGTATTGTATCATATCATACCAGGGTTGTGGAGTCAGAGTCATGGAGTCAGTTATTTTTGGGTGGAGTTGGAGTCAGTACAAATCCCCCAACTCTGACTCCAAATCTTAAAACTACACGCATTTCCTTGAAATTTTCAATTGCACATGGTTTCTCAGAATTTTCTAGGCATGAAAAGTGTGCATATGTTCTCGGAACATCCGCCTGATTAGAATGTCTTTTTAACCCTTTGTCATATTTTCAGACCAATTGAACACATTAACTTAAATTATTTTTTTTTTACCTACCTAAATCCTAATAATACTTCAGTGAGAAAAAATGCATCTCTTTTATAACTTTGTATCCAGATGCACACATTAGGCCCAGTTTTTATTTTTCTCAAATTCATTTTAGGTATAAGAGTACAGTAATATATATATATTATATATATATATAATATATATATATATATATATATATATATACACAGGGTGTCCCAGGAGGAAATGTCAAGAATGCACCATTTGACTCTTTGGGTATTTCTAAGTAGAAAGTATTATATCGACATGTGCCTGATTCCCAACCATTACCGAGATACAGGCCTCTACATTTGGGTAACTAAAACATACGGTAATAAAAAGCCGATCTTAGATAATATTTTTTTGTCTGGGGTTCTTGAAGAGTAACGTTTATCAGTGGGGTAAGCCCGAAACTAGGGAGCAGTTGGTTGCATGTATACAGGATGCATTCATAAACCTCAGAAATGAACTTCCATGTTTTCCTTGGCAAGACTTGATGGATCGGAGGCTCACCGCGTGCATTAAAGAAGGAGGGGGTCACTTTGAAATCATTCTGCAATAAGTGCAATAGTGTATTGTATGTTTGTACTTTTTGTAAACCACAAGTGTCATTAAATAGGATCGAAGATCACCTTTTTATTATGTTTAATTACCCAAATGTAGAGGCCTGTATCTCGGTAATGGTTGGGAATCAGACCCATATCGATATAATACTTTCTACTTAGAAATACCCAGAGTGAAATGGTGCATTCTTGACATTTCCTCCTGGGACACCCTGTGTATATATATATATATATATATATATATATGGTTGTAAAGTATTCATGTATTGTTCGATTTATTGCAGTTGCTTTTTTATATGCTGAACCATTTTGAAATAGTTTCAACTTTCATGCCTTATATTTTTATAATTTTATTATTTTATAAGTATTAAATAACTTTTTAGTTTATTATAGTACAAGGAAAAAATTAAAATAGAGATTTAAAAATTAAAACTATTGAAATTCACGGAGACTATTCATTTACCTACACCATACCTATACTATATAAGTATACAGATACTCCCCGAGTTACGACCACCCAACTTACGACGACGACTGTCGTATTAAATAAATTAAATAAAATAATAGACGATGAAAAATTTGAATTCTGATCAGTTGGTCGTATTATTTGTATACTATTTGTGTACTATTATTTGTATAATTTGTGTTTTGTTATTTTACTTTGATTGAACTACGTATATGTTAACGCACATCACTACCGTTATGGTTATTTTTTACTTATGGCCATTTCGACTTACGACAGGTTTGTCGGAACGTAACCCTGTCGTAAGTCAGGGAGTACCTGTATATGCCATATGGCTAGTATATACTACAGTCGGAGTCAGAAACTTTTTTCACCAACTCCACAACCCTCTATGTATCACATGTGTAAGTATTGTATGTATCATACTGCATACACAAAAGAGTGTTGTCATTTTTTTAGTATTTACCACAATTTTCAAAAATTTGTGCTAATCTACCTTTGAATCTTAGCTCATGCAGATCGAGAAAATGGTAGTGAAATGTCCTCATCCTATCTCTGAATTCATGCATGTTGGACTTTGTGCACAATCAGGGGATCACTGTATATCAATTGATAGAGCATAAAAAATGCATATTTTTTACACACCATAACCAATATATGTTTCTAAGTAACTAAGGTGCGATAAGCCCAAATATCATGTTCATTTTTGTCACAAATGAGGTTAGGTTAGGCAAGTGCAGGCAAAGTGCTCATTTGTGACAAAAATGAACATGATTATGGAAAAACTATACATGCCTGTTGTACACTTTATATTACAGTTCACAACAAAGCCTAATTCAAACCCAGGCTTATACATGCCTACAATATGGTATTGTGTATGGTACGGTACCTTTATTTCATAATTAAATGCAAATTATTAATTTATTGTATTAAATAACTACAAAATTGCCTTGGGATTGGTGACAAAGCCTATTGGGAATGGAAAAATTTGCCATACATAGAACCCAATGTAGGCATTGGGCCTACATAACAAAAAAACATTTTTCATGTCAAAATTTTCCATCGCTGATTCATGAAAATACTTTGAGAGAAGAAATAATGAAAATACAAAAATTAAATGTCTGGAGACTTCGCAAAGTAAGGGAATTTAAGAAAAAGATATTAGCTCATCTCAGAGCTGCCTAGTGATGAGCACTGCTGGAGGCAAGAAAGACATGTTTAATCTTCCTATAAGTTCTGAGTGAAAAACTAATAAAATAAAACTAACACAAAGGATAGGCCTATTCCTTAGGTATTTAGGCATAATGAATTGCCAGTATTAATTAAACTGAATAAAATCCTTGCATAACCCTACTGCCTACATTGAAAGAGAGGAGCAATAGGCAGCTGCATACCCAACAACCAGAAGCAAGGTCCAACAAAATAATAAGGTATGGTAATTTCCCTTTTTACTATTAGGCATTGCTAAATACTGAAGGCAAATAAATTTAACATTAACTATAAAGAAAATACTACTTCATGTCTTTTGAAGACCTCCACAAACACCAATTTTTAATGACAAGATGTAGGGTTTTTGCCATCTTTTTTGTTGTCTTTCTCATGCTCCACTGGATTATTACATTATTTTTATAGTGATGTTTTTTAAATGTTTTTTTTACAATTTTTACTATTTATACTTCTTGTTATACAGGAAAGTGCAAAAGTCAGGAACCATAGACACATTTTAATAATTTGCGTTTTTAATATGTGTTTTGTTCTTTTCAGATGTTGTTGAACCTATGGCACAGAAATTGACAACAGATGAATGGGTGGGGATAGTTTTAATATGTGCAAGGCGTGGTAACACACACTAATCAGTTGCTGCTGCTTTTAATGACAAGCACCCGGAGAAGCTGCCAGTTGTTCAGGCATCAGTTGGAAAACTGTTCACTCACTTCAGAGAAACAAGAAGTATTCATGATCAGCTGCGTAGGCCAGCCAAAAAGTGCAACTGATGCAGCAACATCACTGACGGTACTCAATCACCTCAAAAACAGCCCACGTAAGTCCTTAAAAAAGTTATCCCAGGAAATGGGTGTCTCCAGAAGATCCATTCAACAAATTCTTACAACAAATCATTTCCACCCCTACAGAGTCCAACTCATTCAGGAACTGCATGGTAACAACGAAGACCATCATGCAGAGTTCTGCCAGTGGTTTCTACAACATCGACAGCTTCAACAAAGGATCATGTTCAGTGATGAAGTGATATTTCATCTCAGCAGTCGTGTCAATAGGCATGAAGCACGCTATTGGGCCAATGAGAACCCCCACTGGATGGAGGAATGACATGTGCAATTCAATCCATGAATTATGGTGTGGGCTGCGCTCTGAGGGCATCAGTTAATTGGTCCATACTTTTTTGACAACAATGTAACAGGTGAAACATATCTGCATATGCTGCAAACATTTTTAATGCCCATACTGGATGACATACCATTGGCAGAATGGGTGGAGATGTGGTTCCAGCAGAATGGTGTACCACTACATTTCACAACCATCATCTGGAGCTCTTTAGATGAAACATTCCCAAGCAAGTAGATCGGATGGCAAGGGCCCACTGAATGTCCACCTAGGTCTTGAGACCTCATGCCTCTTCACATTTCTTGTGGGGCCATCTCAAGTCAGTAGTCTATGCTGATTGACCCAGAACCATATGCTCTCTAAAGGATAAAATCACATCCGAGTGTGCCAAAATCAGTACCAATGTGTTAAGGAATGTTTAAACATCATGCATTCAATGTATCAGAAAGTGTCTCAAGTAGCCACCAATTCAAACATTTATTACAATTTAATAAAATGTGCCTATGGTTCCTGACTTTTGCACCACCCTGTATATTATTTTACATGCAGTATTATTATTATACAGGGTGTTCCATAAGTCCGGCATCATAGGAAAAATAATAATAAAAAGGCAAAACAAAAGCTTTTATTTACAGAATGTGCTCAATATGTCGACCATTGTTTTCAATACACAAATTCAGACGTGATACCCAGTCAGCAAGCACACGGTAAATGATGTCAGGAGTAATGGTGTTACATGCCCCAATAATGCACTGCCACAAATGTTCAACACTCCTAATTTTCTCTGCGTATACCAGCGCTTTCAAGTGGCCCCAGAGATAAAAACCTAGTGGCGTGAGATCCGGTCTTCTAGCTGGCCATTCCACAGGCCCTCGACATCCTATCCAATGACCAGGGAATTGTTGGTACAGGTATTCCCTTACTTGGGTGCTGTAATGTGCAGGAGCGCTGTCTTGCTGGAACCATGTTGGGAAATTTCCTTCTTCATTCAAGACACTGGGAAATGCTTCTTCCTTGAGCATATGTAGGTAGGTGCCTCCAGTGACATGTTCATCGAAAAGAGGGGGCCTATGATGCAATCCTTCCAAATGCCACACCATACCATTATCCGAGATGCACCTTGTTCCTTTGAAGAGGTATACCAGTGAGGGTTGTTTTGAGACCAGTAGCGGGTGTTCTGTCGATTTACCTCACCATTTCCATAAAAAACAGCCTCGTCACTGAACAGAATGGTGGATGGGAAAATGGCATCCCGAGCAAAAGAAAAATATGAATTATGGTTTGTAGAAATAGAAAAATATGAATTTCTCCTATGATGCCAGACTTATGGGACACCCTGTACATTCATTGTACAATGATTTAAAAGCTTTTATTCAGGTAAAAATTACTTTATGCATGATTTTTTTAAACTTTTATCCCCCTTATCCCATTTATATTATGTGGAGATAGTTCCAACCTGCACAATTTCATGCTACATGAACTTTTTCAGGAACAGAACCCTCATGCAGGTTGGGGGATCACTGTGTATATAGTTTTTCTGCTCTATCAATTGATGTGTGTGTTATTAATGTAGGATACATGGTTGCTGTGCAGCCTTAAAAGTAAGAGTTGCCTAGGTTAGGTAAACTTTAAATAGCTGTAACTTTATTATTTATTTTTGACAAATTTGGATTCCATATTTGGAGAGAGACAAAATTGCACTAAAAATTTTTTTTTTTTAAATGGGGTCACCAGTTGGGTGCTAAACTACAATTTTCAGTTCCCTTTCTACTAAGATGTAATCCATCCTTACAGTAAGCTCCCTCCTTTCATAAAAATTATTCAACCCTTCACTACATAGCACCCTAACTTTACCATTTAAGACTAAAATTCTACTTGTAAACTCCATGCTTACTCCCATCCTTGGTAAAATGCCTACTACATAACACTTGCTCTGCCTATGTTTTAAAGTTTCTATCAATTCTCTGTAGCTACCTCTGTTTAACTACTTCTGAATTTCTGTTCAACTTAAATCTACCATCTTTATCCTTGCTTGCTAAATCATTTACACCAATATGAATTATAATAATAGCTCAATTTTCAGGCAACTTCTTCAC
Source organism: Bathynomus jamesi (assembly GCA_023014485.1). Lineage (NCBI taxonomy): Eukaryota > Metazoa > Arthropoda > Malacostraca > Isopoda > Cirolanidae > Bathynomus > Bathynomus jamesi. Next base: position 78,371 of record JAJOZX010011047.1, read on the forward strand.
TACTTCATTGGGGTAATACCATATTTGTTTTAGCACACATCAATATTTTCAATTAAAACATTTTTCTGGTTAATTTTTAGTCATTTTGCACAAATCTGACATCTGTTTCCTGTGCAAACATGTATTTTTTTGAGATATCTTCACTTGAAAATATCTAGTTTTATCTAGTGATTTCACCAAATGTTTTTTATTTTTTCACTCATTTAGTAGCCATATTAGCAATCTCACAGCAATTATGGAGCTGTATGGTATCCCCCTAAATAAGGTGAGATATTACATGCTTTCCTTGCTAGGAAAGCATGTAATATCTCACCTTATTTAGGGGGATACCATACAGCTCCATAATTGCTGTGAGATTGCTAATATGGCTACTAAATGAGTGAAAAAATAAAAAAACATTTGGTGAAATCACTAGATAAAAACTAGATATTTTCAAGTGAAGATATCTCAAAAAAATACATGTTTGCACAGGAAACAGATGTCAGATTTGTGCAAAATGACTAAAAATTAACCAGAAAAATGTTTTAATTGAAAAATATTGATGTGTGCTAAAACAAATATGGTATTACCCCAATGAAGTAGTGAAGAAGTTGCCTGAAAATTGAGCTATTATTATAATTCATATTGGTGTAAATGATTTAGCAAGCAAGGATAAAGATGGTAGATTTAAGTTGAACAGAAATTCAGAAGTAGTTAAACAGAGGTAGCTACAGAGAATTGATAGGTTAGGGCTAGGGCTACAGTAGGGCTACAGTAGGGCTAGGTTAGGGCTACAGTAGGGTTAGGTTAAGTTAAGGTTAGATTAGGTTGGAAGTAAAAGTGGCAACACCTTCTTTGTTGTGCTCCAAGCTTTTTTACAAATTGTTGAGGTAAAGGCAAGGTATTATATTATTAATTCTGTAGATTTGGCTTTGTTAGGATTATTAACCCATTGATACCTAGATACGCATTTTCTATCACTCACGGATCCAAGATGGAGAGAGAGTGGATACTTTTATATTTTTTCGAATATAATTTTATAATTTTGGTCATTTTAGTGGATAAATATTACATATATATTCAGTTGAGAATTTTGCTCAAAAAATTGTCTTGCCTTATCATTTACACACTGGCCAATATAATTTGTCAGTGTCAAAACAAAATTTCGTAAGTCACTTTTTGACATTTGAGTTTTTGTTGCTAATGCCATGTAAAAAAATTGCACATCTTTTGGTAGCTACAAATTTCATCCTTGTAGGATGAACTATAAGGGTGATATTTGCAAAAATTCATATTTTCCTAAGTCATGAGTAATTTAATTTAGAACCCTTTTTTCATTTTTCTCAAAACCACAAAAAATGACAGGAAAATATGGTATGACTTGCTCTTTTTCCCATTCACTCTCAACACTGGTGTCACTAAAATCACTAAGTCAATCACTATCCTCTTCCTCAGTAGGAATGTAATCAGAATCAGCGTCAATAACATCTATTTCACTCATTATGAATGTTTATAAATATAAAAAGCAATTATGACAAACACAGGTCAACCATGCCATAAACACTGCTCAAGGGGATAAATGACGTGATGTTCATAATGTTAGCCCCACCCACAAATTATACTCATTTGATTGGTTGAAATATTTGAGTCAATAAACTCCTCCTACGACTCAGAAATCTCTCAGTAATATTCTCCTAAGAATATTAAAGTGGTAGAAAAATTAAATGTATATGGATAATGCATGTTACCCATGGGATATTGGCATGTGCGTCTCATGGATAATGCACGTTTTCCATCAGGTCCAGCAGGTTAAGGTACAAATAGCTCTATTCTGAAGTTTTAAAGCTTAATTTAACTCAGTAGCTATTTAGAGATATCTAGGGGTTCATTCTGCACAAGCCCAGTTTTTTGACCTGATTAACCTAGGCCTTTATTAGCTTATTTCTTCCAGGAGATAACCTAACTTAAACCATAAAGCTTTTAACTGACTTAAAAAATAGCATTTAAGATGACTTTAGACTGTGACTAAGGTTTGTAAGGAGGAAGTTAGGAAAGGGGTTAAGGCTGTAGTATGTGAGAGTTGTGATGATTGGTATCACTCAGCATGTAGCTATCAAAATTACAGAACAAATGTACAGGGGTATGAAGTCACCAAATATTTTGTGGTTTTGCAATAAGTGCTTAGCCGAGGTTAGGGACATGCTCAAGGAAAGGTTTAAGAAAGCTGCTAGCTCAGAGTCCAGTGGGCCCAAGTTAGCTGGCCCTATGATTGATAGTGTAGCTAGTGAGACTAATGTAACAGTTAGGCCAGAAACTGAGTCTAATACAGGAAATACTAATGCAAGATGTAGTGAGGTTGGGCCTAAGCCTAGACCTAGTGTTAGAGACAGGGATGCAGGCCCAAGTAAAGTTAAGTCTGATGAATGGCACAAAGTCAAAGGTCAGTCAAGAAATAAGGTTAGAGAGAATAGTAATATTGTAGCAACTAATAACAGGTTTCAGATACTAGGAAATTTAGATGAAGCAGTACAGTGTGAATTTACCATGGTTGGGGACTCTATTATTAGGAATCAAGACAATGAATTTTGCAATAAGAGAAGGAAATCCCATAGAAGAATATGTATTCCAGGTGGTAATATTTCTAAAGTCAATGAGGTAGTGAAGAAGTTGCCTGTAACCCAAGGTAATATTATAATTCATGTAAGTATAAATGACTTAACAAGCAAGGATAAAGATGGTAGATTTAAGTTGAACAGAAATTCAGAAGTAGTTAAACAGAGGTAGCTACAGAGAATTGATAGAAACTTTAAAACATAGGCAGAGCAAGTGTTATGTAGTAGGCATTTTACCAAGGATGGGAGTAAGCATGGAGTTTACAAGTAGAATTTTAGCCTTAAATGATAAGTTAGTGTAGGATGCTATGTAATGAAGGGGTTGAGTTCATAGATTTGTGGGATAATTTTTATGAAAGGAGGGAGCTTTACAGTAAGGATGGATTACAGCTTAGTGGAAGGGGAACTGCTTTGTATGGGAGGCTTCTGGAAGAAAATGCGAGTTCTTTGGGGTTTTGAAAGATAACTTTAGTCAACAGAGAGAATAAAGCATCAGGGTAGTGGTAAAGTAAACAGTTAGTCTTAAATACAGATTATGTCAGAAATGGGCATATCATCTACCTAGCTGAAGGTAGGGAATCAGTTAAAACTGAGGGGTTAAAGTGTTTTTATACAAATGCACGTAGTCTTAGGAAGAAGAAAAATGAATTATTTAGCTATATGATTAGTGAAAATATGGATATACGGTAGTCTGCATTAGTAAGACTTGGATTAGTGAGGCAGCATTCAATGACACGAACAGAATATGAGTTAAATAGTTATTTTTATTTTTTATTTTTTTTGTATTGGGGCGTTTACCGCCATTTCCCGCTATATGGTAGCGGATATCATGGCGAGGCGGAATACGAGAAAGAGAAACGGAGACGGAGAAAAGGCACTAGAAAAGGGAGAACAGCGGACTACAGGTGAGAAGCCACCTAAAGCTCAGATAGGATGCGAGATTGGGAGAGGAAGAGGAAAAGACGGTCAAGCGAGAAGAGAGGGCTCTCAGCGAGCATAAGGCGTAAACGTTCGGGGAGGGGGAAATCAGAAAGGAACGGAAAAGCGCGACGACGTACTGATGACAGGGTGGGGCATTCCACAAGGATGTGAGAGACGGTGAGGGGCGACTGGCAGGAGGCGCAACGAGGAGCCTCCTGCCGGAACATAAGATAGCCATGCGTGAGGCGCGTATGGCCGATGCGAAGCCGCGCAAGGACGACCTCTTTGTGTCTGGAGCGGTGGAGGACACCCAATATGACAGACGGGGGCGAATGGACCAGAGTTTATTTCCGGTGGCATCGTCCCAGGACTGTTGCCACATGCGATGTAAAAGGAACGAAAGACCTGCACATAGTCTGAGAAGGGAGCGGGCGGGGGAGGGAGGCAGCGAGGCGGCGGACCGGGCTAAGCGGTCCACCGCCTCATTACCGGAAACACCAACATGGGGGAACCCAGCAGAAGGTGACCCGGATCCGGTGAATGGTGTGCAGGACATGGTACTCCTGTTGAATAAGGCGTACGAGGGGTCCGGGGAATCATAGCGCTTGAGCGCCTGAAGGGCGCTCAGCGAGTCCGAAAAAATGGTACAGGAGGACCGCTGTGGAGGGTGAACCCTTTCCCCTTTTAGTTCTCAGCCCTTTCCCCTGGCCTTGATTATTATTATATATATTAATTTTCTTTGATTTTTGAATGAATGAAATTGTTATAGAAAGTATTTTAATGGTTCTCTCTCTCTTTCCAGCAAACAAATAATGAATAAGATGATAACTGTTATAAGAAATTAGAAAGATAGTAGTAAACTATTGAGCATTAAGATAATAAATAATAAACATTAAGTACTAAAGTATTAATATTAGCAAAAAATAAATAAAGAAATAGTTATAAGATATGTTATGTTAATATTTTAATGAATGAAAAGACTAAACAATAAGTTATATAAAGAAATGTTAAACTTGTAAACAAGGAATGAGGAATAAAACAGTTTTATTAAATTAGTATGGGAAAAAGAGTGAGAGTTGGACAGTCGCTTGTAAAACCTGTTAGTAAATGAATAATAAAGTACTGAGTTAAGTATTAACAAACAAACAAACAAATGAAAAGAAGAATAAACAAATTTAGTAAAAGAGACGCTCTGAGGTTTAAAAGTGTCGGCGTGTGTGTCAAAACTCGAGTTTTGAGAAGTGGGCGGAACCAATTGGCGCATGTGTGGAAATATAAATAATAAAAAATATAGTTTAAGAGGGTAATTTGACAAGAGAAAATAAAGAACATAACAGAGGAAACTAAAGTCAGGCTGGATTTGTCTGAGGCTGAAGACCGTTATTGGACCAAGGGAACTTAAGTTCTGTTAGGAAGGGGATGCCGGAGATAGGGAACCACTAATAGAAGGAAGCTATTCTGGCAAGTAAGAGACTGTTGGTGGCAGGAGCCAGCAGTCGGGAATCGGGGTCTGGGCAGCGAGCCTGGATCCAACAACCCTTCAAGGTAAGCAGCCTGGTTTCGTGGGGTCTTAAACAAAAGAAAAATTCTTATTCGTGGTGCCGTTAGGTTAATCCGAATCCCACCACATAAAATAAGTGGCGCCCGAACAGGGACTTCCACTCAGAAAAGTGGGTTGTTTCCTGGTTGGGTTGTATAGAAGAAGAGTGAAAGAGTAGTTGTAGGTTGGGTGTAGTAGTAATAGAGTAGAAGTGAAGTAGGGTAGCATCTTTAGAGATGCCTACCAAGGAGGAGTTAGAAAGGAGGTTGAGGGAGATAGAGGAGGCATTAGAGGTAGAAAAGGCTAGGAACCATCAGTTAGAGTTACAGAAGGCAGAATTAGAGAATGTTTTGGGGAAATTGCAGAGTAGATTAGAGGAACAGAGTAAAGAATTAGTAGTTTGTCGTTAAGAGGATGGAAGGGCAGGCTAAGAGGGGCAAGGCGGGAATGAAGGGGGCTCGGAGGGCATCTGGTAAGAGGGCTTCTCGGAAGGTTCAACGCTGCGTTAGTGCAGATGACTCCCTCTATTCCAGCATTGAGGACAGTATGTATGAGAGTGAGAGTGAGACTGAAACTGAGAGTGATACGAGTGAGGGTGTAAGAGTGCATAAGGGAATCTTAATTAGGGAGATTCCGAAGGTTGCAAAATTTAATGTTTATAGTGGGAGAGATGTACAAGAGTTTTTGAAAGAGTATGAACGTTATTGTAAGAGCAAGTATCCAGACGCTCCTGAGTATTGGGTGAAAGAGATGGGTGACTGTTTGGAAGGTAGGTTGCTAGAGTTTTACAATGTTGTTGTAAATTCAGGAGTGCCTGTGAAGTATGAGGTGTTAAGGGAGAGATTGGTGGAGCAAGTGTTAAGAATAAGAGGGGGTGTGAAATATCGAAAGAAGGATGATTTTGAGAGAGCAAGGATGCAGAAGGGGGAGAGTATTGATTTGTATGCATATAAACTTGAAACTTTGGCGAGAAAGAAATTTGGAGATGATGGGATAGATGAGAATAAAAGGTTGGTAAGAAAGTTGATTGAGACAGTACCTGAGTGTGTGAGAGAGTTTTGAATGTTAAGAGGAAAGAGTGTGTAAGAGTGAGAGGGACACGTTTGAAGTGGCATGAAATCTTGGAATTGTTAGAGGACCGAGTGTATGAGAGTGTGATTGGGCGTAATAGGGAAGCAGATGTGCGAATGGGGACAGCGATGAGGGAGGAACAAGTACCTGTGTTTCCTAGTTATGTGGACGCATTAAGAAATACTAGGCCAGGTCACCCTCCAGTTAGCCAAGCATCCATGGCCCAAAACCCAATGGAAATGCTGGCTAACTTTGTGAACGAATTCACAAGGGTGTATGGAGGGTCGGCCATGCAACAACCAGGGCCTCCTCCAACATCGGGTCCCAGAATGAATGGTCCGATGCTGGGGCAAACGTATAGAAGGCAAGGGCTTCAAGGCCAGTCAACAATGAATGAGCAAAGAGGGCCAGTGAATGGAGGGAATATGGGGAATGTGAGAGGGTGTGCATATTGCGGTAGAGGGGGACATAGTATAGAGACCTGTAGAAGAAGAGTGGGTGCGTGTTTTGCATGTGGGCAGATGGGACACATGGCGTATGAATGCAGAACACGTGGGTATGAATGTAGGGCATGTGGGAACTTTGGGCATATTGCCCGGTTCTGTCAAGCCCAACAGCAGGGTGCTCCGGCACCGGCGGGAGGGAGTCCTGTCTCTCATGCAGGAAATCGGCCAGTGTCAGCCATGCCAGCTCCTCAACCTCAGAGGCAGGGCCCTCAAGGGGGTGCTGTCACTGGAAATGGCGAGGCTGGTCCCAGTACGGGAAACGCATAGGGCAGGGGCCTCTCATTGGGGTTGGGGTCCCTGCTTCTCTGAATGATGAATGTGTATTTGAGGCATTAGCAGGATGGTGTCAAGTGAATAAGGAAGTGAGAGCGAGTGAGAAAAAGGCAGAGTGTATGGTTATTCCTGTTGAATGGGGAGGGAGTGTATGGAGGGCATTAGTGGATACAGGATGTTCACCTAATTTAATAAGTAAGCAAGGAATTGGATGTTTGTGTAAAGAGAATGAATTAGGAAGAGTGAATTGGGGAGTAACTGGGGAAATTAAAGGGGTTGGGAACATCCCAGTACGAGTGTTGGGAGAGGTGCAGATTAAAGTGAAAGTGATGGGGTGTGAAATGGAAGAATTGCTAGAACTTTGCTTGAGTTGAGTGAGTTTGATTATAAGATTGAGTATGTGCCAGGGGAGAGGAATTGTATGGCTGACCTGATGTCAAGAATACCTGGGGTGAATGAAAGGTGTGAGAAAGAGGTGGTCGACCCTGAGTATTTGCCAGTGGGAATAGTAAAGTTGCATGAAAGTAGGTGGGGTGGCGACAGTTTGTTTGAAAGTGTATGGTATGGGTTGAAAGATTTGAAATTGGATGGGTTAAAAATGAGAATACCAGGGAGTGTGAATGAATTGCGGACCTTGGTTATGAATGAAGCGATTAAGAAACCAGAAAGGATGGGTGTTTGTAAGGTCCGCAATTATGTACGTGAGCTGAAAGCCATGGGGAGCCCGGGTATTTTCTTTTTCAAGAGGTCCTCATGGTGGTCAGCTCATTGTTTAGTGTTGAAGTGTATGTGCATTATGGTAGTGATTGTCCAATTGTGTATAAAGATGAAAGGATCGAGGAGAAAGGAGCCCTGATTTTGCATTTGCAGTGTATTAGTGGTGTACATTACAATTGGTGAGTGAAAGGAAGAGGTATAAAAGCATAGTGCCAGGTGAAAATTTGGAAAGGGTTTTGGATGAAGTTAGAGCTGCACAGAGAGAGTCAGAGGGAGAAGGTTGTATGGAAGTAGGTATGTTAGAGGGGCCATGGATGATACGTGACTGTGTGGATGAGGTAGAGCTCAGCCCTTCTGTGGTTCCTGTAAGGGTTCCAGAAGGTCCTATTGAGCTCTACAGGGGTCTTGTGGATACAGGTGCCCAAATCAGTCTGGTGAATGAGCGAGTGTTGTGTGATTTAGATGAAGCGAATGTGCCTGTATCCCGAGAAAGAGTGGGTGTGAGAATACGTGGTATCGGAGGGGGAACAGTCGCGTCACATGAAGCTGTGCAGTTGAGGGTGGGATTAGGTGCATGTAAAGAGGTATGGGAGCACAAGTTCATAGTCTTGAAAGGGGAATCAATGCCCTGGAATTTTCTACTGGGAATTGATTTCCTTGAGAATATGAACTTGAGTGTGGATGTTGGTCAGGGCTCAGTAATGAGAGAAGGAGAACATGTGGTCAGTATGGGAATGTTTCCAAGCACAGGTATAGATGTTGTGTTAGTGGGAGCAATTGAGTTAGAGGTGGAAGACCAGTGTGAAGTGTTGAGAGATGAAGATATTTTAGATATGCAAGAGGGAGATGAGGTGATATGCAAGTTGAGAGAATATGTGTATAATGGTATAGATGTGAGAGAGTGGTCGAAAGAGGTGGAAGAGTATAAAAGGTATGCGAAAAAGTTGGCTGTATGGATGGGAGTGCTATATTATGAGGGTAAATAAGGTGGGTGAGACAGAGAGTGTGCCAGTGATGACATTTGAGGGTATGGTAGGATTGGTGATTATTACACATAGGATGTATGGGCATGTGGGAAAAAACAAGTTAGGGAATTGATGAAAGGAATGGTTTTCCACCCTAGGCTGGACTGGTTGTTGCAGAAGTGGCAACTACTTGTGAGAGTTGCCAAAAGCGAAAATACCAGTCCCAGCATAGCCGCCCCCCAGTGCGAAAGATTGAAGTGAAAGAACCGTGGGAGCTTGTGGTGGTTGATATTGTGAGTATGCCGAGAACGAGTAGAGGGAAAGTTGGAATATTAGTAGGGGTCGATCACAAGAGTAAGTTTGTGTATGTTGCTGCGTTAGAGAATAAAACAAGTGAGCATGTTGCGAGAGTGATGAGAGAGAGTATGTTACCAATGATGCTTGGAAGGCTGCGTAAGTGTTTAACAGATAATGGGCCTGAGTTTAGGGGTGCTAGTTTTGAGAGAATGTTGAGTGAGAATGGGATAGAGCATGTTAGAATAACTCCGTATATGTCTGCTTCGAATGGTTTGGCTGAGAGAACGGTGAAAACGATAAGTGAAATGCTGTGTGTATGTATTGGGGAAGGGGCTGAGTGGGATGCTGAGTTGGCAAGAGTTGCCTGGTGCTACAATTCGACATACCACTCAGCCATTCAAACTTCCCCAAGAAGGTATGTGTCTACATTTGGAAGGTTTGTGCAAAAGGATATACGATTAAATGAGAATACATGTGATAGATGGAGAGAGGCTGGTGTGCATTTTCGGTCATTTGGTGTTGGTGAGCTTGTTTTGAAAGAGGTGCATGAGGCTGGAAGAAGGAATGAGTATAAGTTGGCGCAAAAGTTTGAGGGTCCATTTGTGGTGAAAAAGGTATGGGAGAATGGGGTAACGTATGTGATTGAGAGGGAGGAAGAGAATGGACAGTGTGAAGAAGTAAGAGCACATCATCGGCAGTTGCGCAAATGGCAAATACCTCCGGAGTACATCATATGTCACCCAATGTATGATATGTGTGAGAGGATGGAACAAAAGAAAGCGCTAGAAACCAAGAACATGATGGGAATCCAGGATGAATGGATGGATGCAGATCTGAGTTCTTGATTGTGTCAAAGCGGGCAAAAAGGAAGAAAAAGGTGAGAAGAAAGGGAATGAAAGGTGAGAAAGCCAGGCAGATAGGTGAAGTATATGAGCTGAAGGATTCCCAGTTGGACTCTGGAACAGCCGCGGGTGAGGCAGAGTTAGAATGGGATGTTCGGGACTTTGGTGGTTCATGGTGCCAGCCTGGTCCATCCGGGGAATTCTCATTTGAGGGTTTTGGGGTCTCAGACCTTGAGGGCCTTTCTTTTCTGGGATTTCCGAGGGTGGAGGAGAAGGGGAGAAGAAGGGAAATCATCTTCACTCAGAAGTGGAAAGATTGTGTCAGGGAGGGGGCATTAAGAGTGTGGATTTACAATTCTTGAGAGTGAAAGGGAAAATGTATGTGAGAGAGAAAGGAGTGTAACTGAGCAAAGTATTGTGACCTTAATGGAAAGTGTGAGGGATGAATGGGGAGTAGATAGAGGTGAAGGAAGTATAAATGAAAGAATGAGGGAGAGAATGAATGTGATTGATTTTTGTGAGGAAGTGAGAATGTTATTGCTTGAGATAGAAGAAAATGTGTTGAATAAAAGCTTAGATGTAGAATTAACAAGTAGTATTAGAGAAGATATTAAAAGTAGATGGGTTAGAATGATAGAGAAAGTGCAACAGTGTTTAGGGAGTGGTGATGGTAATGTAGTATAAAGTATTGGTGTAGTGTTCTGTAGGGGAAAAAAAAAAATAAATAAATAAAAAATAGTAGTATTGTATGATGTGTGAAAGAGTGAGTGGTTGGAAATTCAACCAGGTGGCAGCCTATATTTTGAGGCCAGAAGCTGGGCTGTGCTTGAAGGAGGAAGGTGCCTGGGTGAGTTCCCAGACCTGCTGATACCTGCCTCTGGTGATTTGCTGCTTTGCAGGTTTCAACCTCATTCCTGGTATTGTAAATAACTATTGTAAATAACTATTGTAAATAACTATTGTAAATAACTATTGTAAATAACTATTGTAAATAACTATTGTAAATAACTATTGTAAATAACTATTGTAAATAACTATTAAAAATAACTATTAAAAATAACTATTAAAAATAACTATTAAAAATAACTATTAAAAATTAAATTGTAGGTATATTTTTTAGTATAACGTAAATTATTAAAGAGAAAGTAATTGTTAGCCAGCTGTTAGTCCTAAATATTGAATGTTTGAATGTTTACTGTATTTGTTAAATGTAAAGATTATTAAATAACTGAATTAGAAGTTAAATAAATAAATGATTTATAAAGTAAATTTGTAAATATGTTATTCTTATGATAGCCATGTATGTAATTAATGATTTAAAAGATTTAAAATTGAAAACAATTATTTTGAAAAAAAAAAAAAAAAAAAAAAAAAAAAAAAAAATTATTTTTTGTAAAAAAAAAAATATATTATATACATTATACAGTATATATATATATATATTAGGGTGCATCAAATTTCCCATGATTTTCAAAATGTTTTATTTCAATCTGTCCCTATGATTACTCTGTTCCAATGCCTGAAATAGCACATATGGCCAAATTTCAAAGATTTATGTGGTCATCTAGGGGGTCCACATCATTGATGCATATTTAGTATTGGAGTTAAATTGACCAAAAATTAAACATTTTATATCCCCGTTTCCGTGTTTGCAAAAGTATGAACCAATAAAAATGTGTTAAATAATCAAAACAGGGATACATTACATTGATTTCTACATTACATTCTGGTTTATACATTACATTATTGGTGATACAAGCAAGTTAAAGTCAAAAGAACACTACGTTAATAAAAAATGTTCAAGAACTGTAAATGAACATGAACAATTAGTTTAGGCTCTAGTTTTCCTCTTTCGAAGATAGGAAGCTTCTTTCTGTCGGATTCAACAACTTGTAGGACATTTTGGTAATGTTGTTGTGATCTGGCAGCATGAGAAAATCAGAACTTAGCTTCACCCACACTCAGCACAATCATTTATGACGTTAACTGCGAGATGTGTTCTCTGGACATTTGAAAGGAAGCTAATTCTGGCCAATTTTCGATATTATGAGTCAGGAAAGAACTGTCAAGTTCCAGAACAGAGAAAATGTACCATGAATCTTCGTTGATTAAGTCACCAAGCTTGTTGTGCTGGAAATGGAGTTTGGAAATTTGGGTTCCCCAAATCTGTGCCAAATCGATGTTGTGGTAAAGATGCCTGATCTTGTGCTAGCTTTACTGCTATAAATCTCTCAGCCAGATAGCAGCGTTCAGCTTCAGGGACTGCATCATTAAAGAGCGCAAGAGGTCAGTCAGGTACCGCGCTTGAACAGGTGATCCACCACCAGCTGTACAGCAAGCAAACAAAGTTCACAAACACGCAGTTTGGGTCATTGTGCTTCTGTGGTAATGGTTCCAGAGGGAAGAGAACTGATCTGCTCCTCCAGCAGCACCATCTTAATGGAGTAGAGAAGCTTGGCCATCCACCTAGCCTTGTGTACAGCACCAGGACGTCGAAATGAAAACTCTCTACTTGTCCCATCCAAGTAGAGCAAACAAAGATCAGAAAATTCTTTGTAGTCATCACGTTGATGCTTCACAACAGACTGCGCGCATGAAATTGCTCTGGCCCTATAGTCATGGATTATGGTTTGTATGCCATCTGAATAAGAGGTACCATCCAAAAAATTAAGTGACTGATTACTGTTGTGCGGAACTGTGTCAAAATGCTTTGGAACCGACAGAATATGGTAACTTCTACTGACAATGGTGGTTCTATTTTCAGATCATTGAAGACCTGTGTAAGGATTACCTCGCCAATGTGATGCCGACAAGCTGACCACAGTAAAGCTCGACCTATGTCCTGTTGCAGACTAACACATGCAGCACAGCACTCACATGACCAGTGTTACTAGCTGTTGTGTCAAAAGTCATGTTCACTACCGAGTCAACACAATTCCATGATCGGAGAAGCTCCATAGTGAGATTAGCAATGATTTGACCAGCTGGCTGATCTGTATTTGGCTCGTAGGAAGGCACACCAAGAAGTTTGATGTCATACGAATTGCCAACTGCTATGGTGAGCCTCTCTTCAGCTTTAGTTTGGTATGACAGAGTTGACATCAGTTTAAAATCCCAGTGAAGAGACAGGAACTGTGGTGGAACCCAGGACTCTCTGACCAATGATGCAAGCTCTTCACCAACCTTACGTCTTGCTCTGTCGGCAGTAGAATATATGTGAAACTTTTTTTGTGTCACCTCCTGATTCCTCAATGATGGCTTTGGTAAATGCTGCATGTTGGCCGGTGTGATCTTCATGCTTGTAGACAGGGAAACCATCCTATGGTATTTGAGTATGTCATGACTTATAAAAGCAGTTGTTCCTGAGTGAGTTGCTTGGCGAGATTTTTGTTTTGGTTTGTAATCCTCTATATCACCCTCTTCATCCTCAACATCACTGTTGCTTTCCTCACTGTTCTCAATCTGAACTTTGCTTGTAGATGCTTGGGCTTCTTTATGAGCTTTAAGCTGTCGTTCTGCTTGCATCATTTCCTTTTCCTGCTTTCTTTGGACTTTTGATGCGAGCTTCTTGTCATGGCTTCCAAATGATGCGACTCTGTCTGATTTCATTGACCGCAAGAACTCCAGATCTTCAGGATCTTTTATGAGTTGCTCAGCATTCCTTGGCCACAACTGAAATGTTTCTTGTAACTCCTTTTCGATCCCCTTAAGCTTCGCAACTGCACCAAGCGAAGAACACCGATCCACTGGAAGTTCCCTAAGTTTTGCATTTTTTGCAGATAGTGCTATAATTTTTTCAACAGCTTTCCTCTCAGTAATCATGGCAATGTTGCCTTTCTGATAAAATGGAATAATTTTTGCAAGACAAATTTAGCATTGTTCCATTTTGTACGGTTAAACGGTAGACCTTCTTGCTGATGAAACATGTAGCATCGCAACACTTGCTCACATGTTGGCAGCCTAGATCCTGTTATCTCTGCATCTGCATCGCTGATTCCAGCACCAAGACCATAAATGGCAGCAGCAGTTTGGCGAGTTTTAACAGCATATTTATCATTTGTGCTATCTGAACTGGCCATAATGCACGACAGGTATAAAGAGAACACAAAAAAATTCTGTAAAGAGAGAACACAAAATTCATAAACATTTAACATAAACACACAAAAATCATATTTATCATAAATACTTGCATATCAGATTATATATTGCAGTTCCTTTTAGAATATTCTATAACTTTCCACCACTTCCTAGCACTTTCTAGAGGTTTCTATCACTTTCTAGAGGTATCTATCACTTTCTAGAGGTATCTATCACTTTATAGAAGTTTTCTATCACTTTATAGAAGTTTCTATCACTTTTTAGAAGTATATATGACCTTTAGAAATATCACTTACATGTTCTTAGGCTGATTTTTGTAGTGAACAAAATTTTTAAACTTCTACTATTTGGATCTCAAATCACAGAATGACTGTGGGGTTGGTGTGCATATAGGAAGTCTGTGTGGACCCCATAAATGGCATTCAAATCCAAAAATAATTCACATAGTAGGTTTTCTTAACCATTGGAACATTTCTAACTTAGGGACAAAGTGAAACTATGTCATTGGTGATTTTGATGCACCCTAATAATATATATATATATATATATATATATATATATATTTGAAAATTGAAAAAAAAAAGAGGGTATCTATGTAAATAATTTGTTAATAAATATTATGGTATAAAAATTGTAAGGAAAAGAAGAGAGAACCATATTAGGGTAATATAGTAGGTGTGTAGGCTATATGGCAAGACAGGTGGAAAGGAGCTTGGGGGGGGAAGATGTGGAGGGTGAACCCTTTCCCCTTTTAGTTCTCAGCCCTTTCCCCCTGGCCTTGATTATTATTATTTATATATTAAATTTCTTTGATTTTTGAATGAAATATTTGTTATAGAAAGTATTTTAATGGTTCTCTCTCTCTTTCCAGCAAACAAATAATGAATAAGATGATAACTGTTATAAGAAATTAGAAAGATAGTAGTAAACTATTGAGCATTAAGATAATAAATAATAAACATTAAGTACTAAAGTATTAATATTAGCAAACAAATAAATAAAGAAATAGTTATAAGATATGTTAATGTTAATATTTTAATGAATGAAAAGACTAAACAATAAGTTATATAAAGAAATGTTAAACTTGTAAACAAGGAATGAGGAATAAAACAGTTTTATTAAATTAGTATGGGAAAAAGAGTGAGAGTTGGACAGTCGCTTGTAAAACCCTGTTAGTAAATGAATAATAAAGTACTGAGTTAAGTATTAACAAACAAACAAACAAATGAAAAGAAGAATAAACAAATTTAGTAAAAGAGACGCTTCTGAGGTTTAAAAGTGTCGGCGTGTGTGTCAAACTCGAGTTTTGAGAAGTGGGCGGAACCAATTGGCGCATGTGTGGAAATATAAATAATAAAAAATATAGTTTAAGAGGGTAATTTGACAAGAGAAAATAAAGAACATAACAGAGGAAACTAAAGTCAGGCTGGATTTGTCTGAGGCTGAAGACCGTTATTGGACCAAGGGAACCTTAAGTTCTGTTAGGAAGGGGATGCCGGAGATAGGGAACCACTAATAGAAGGAAGCTATTCTGGCAAGTAAGAGACTGTTGGTGGCAGGAGCCAGCAGTCGTGGAATCGGGGGTCTGGGCAGCGAGCCTGGATCCAACAACCCTTCAAGGTAAGCAGCCTGGTTTCGTGGGGGTCTTAAACAAAAGAAAAAATTCTTATTCGTGGTGCCGTTAGGTTAATCCGAATCCCACCACACCACGAACAACCCGATACCAGATGGAGGGCTTCCAGAAGGACAAAGAGCTCCGCGGAAAAGATGGAGGCCTGAACCGGCAGGGGGATACCCCGGAGGTAGGTGACAATGACGGAGAGAAGACGGCGGCCGCGACACCTGCAGGGGAGCGCGAGCCGTCGGTGTAGACGGGAACGTCGTCCGAATGGACGGAAGATGGGCCAGAAAAGAAGAGACCGGAGGATGGCAGGAAGAGACTCCTTATGCAGGCCACGGAGCGCCTGGCAACGGCAGATAGGGGTGGTCCGCCAGGGGGGCGACAGATCGAAGGAGAACGGCAGAATAGAGGGTGGGGGGATCCCCAGGGACGAGAAAATCTCGGCCAGAGAGGCAGCGAAATGCCACGTGTCAGGCCGGGGTAGCGCCTGGGAGATCGCGGAGAAGAGTAGGGACTTCGGGAGGCGGCAGATGCGAAGGTAACACTTCGCCATGAGAAGGCCCCGGCGAAGGGCCAGGGGGGGGTGTCCACAGTCCACCTGAAGACTAGCGACAGGGGACGAGCGGAAGGCACCCGACGCCAGGCGAAGGCCACGGTGGAGAAGAGGATCCAGCATACGGAGTGCCGGAGGAGGCGGAACTGTAGACCACACAGCCGTAGTCGACACGGGATTGCACCAGGGAGGTGTACAGGCGCAGCAGAGTACGCCTGTCCGCCCCCCAGGTCGTGTGGGACAGATGACCCAAAAGGGAGAGGGTGCGGCGAGATGTTTGCCGCAACCGCCTAAGGTGTGGAACCCAACCAAAAAATCCGTCGAGGGTCATACCCAGGAATCTAACGGATGGGACGAGGGGAAGAGGATGCCGGCAAGGGTAAGAGCGAAGGTATGCGACAGACGGAGGCGCCGAGGACGGAAAAGCATACTGGAAGACTTAGAGGGTGAGAAAGCATAGCCAACCGAGGACGCCCAGCGAACCACCGCATTGATGGCTAGCTGGAGCCGACGTTCAGCCAAAGACGGGAGGCGGCCAGAGCAATAGATAGCCAGGTCATCGGCATAGAGGGAGCTACGAACGGATGTAGGCAGGACCGTAGCGACTGTGTTCATCACGAGTGAGAAACACAAGACGCTAAGGACACTACCCTCAGGGACACCCTCCTCCAACGGAAAGCGGTCAGAGAGGGCAGAACCGATGCGGACGCGGAAAGAACGGGCGGACAAGAAGTTATAAATAAAGGAAGGGAGAAAGCCTACGAAACCCAGGGAGCGTAAGCAGTCGAAGACCGCGCTCCGCCGGGTATATCGTAGCCTTCTGGAGGTCGAAAAAGACGGCGAGTACAAATTGACGCCGGGAGAAAGCCTCCTGCACGTCATGGCTAAGGAGAAGGAGAGGGTCGGTGGTAGACCGGAAGCCCGCCGGAAACCAGCCTGGGTAGCAGGGTACTGGTCACTCGCCTCCAAGGTAAAGGACAGCCGCGAGGCGACCATCGCCTCCATCACCTTGCAGGCATAGCATGTTAGGGAAATGGGGCGATAGTTCGACGGAGTGAGAGGTCTTTATCGGGCTTCGGGATGGGGACGACGATGGACTCACGCCATCGGTCCGGAAATGAACCCTCCAACCAAATCCGGTTATAGAGGTCCAGTAGAAAGCTGAGAGCAGAGGGGTGGAGATGCCGTAAAAGGTCATAGGGGATATTATCGGGGCCGGGGGCGGAGGGCCTCCCAAAGCTCTGTCATGTGGAAGAGGTGATTATAGGGGTCATTCCTATGAGGTGGAAATTCCGGTGGGTCGCGGCGGGAGTGGGGGGAATCGAAACTGGAGATGGCTGCAAAGTGCACCGCGAGTGCGTTCGCGACGGCCTCCGGATCGGACACGAACTCGTCGTCCCCGACCCGAAGCACCGGGGGTCGAGGGGGGACACGGGTCCCCTCAAAGCTACGCACCTTGCGCCAAACAGTCAAGGGGGCAGTCGAGGAGGAGATCCCGGACACGTAACTCCGCCAGGAGGTACGCCGGGCCAGTTTCAGGACCTGACGGGCCACTGCCTTCAGGCGCTGAAATTCTATCTTGTGCTCCAGCTGGCGGGTCCGGTAGAAGCGGCGGCCGGCACGGCGCCGCTCCTGAACGGCATGGGAGCACTCTAGGGTCCACCATGGGACGCTTCGCGGTCTGGGGGAGCCAGAGGTACGGGGGATGCAACTGGCGGCAGCCGAGAGGATCTTACTCTCGAGGAAGGCGAGGGCCTCATTGACGGAGGGAAAGGCAGGAATTGATGGCGAGATCGCCGTGCCCCTCGCGTATGAGGCCCAGTCTGCTCGGGCGAACAGCCAGCGCGGGCGGACAGAGGTGGGGGGAGGAGACGGGTCGGGGTAAGACACACTGGGAAATGGTCACTGCCGGAAGAATCCGGCAGGACCTCCCATGTGAACTCCGTCACGATTTCGAGGGAAACCAGGGAAAGGTCGATACAGGTGAAACTGTCATGGGCCGAGTGAAGGCAGGTTGGGGAGCCATCGTTCAGAAAGGTGAACTCGAGCTCGTCCATAAGGGAGAGAAGGGTCCCGGAGAGAAAGGTGGAGCAAATGTCCCCCCAGGCCGGGTCCCGACTGTTGAAGTCCCCGAGAATCAGAAAAGGGCGGGGCTGGAGAATTAGGTCACGGAGAGAATCGGGTGGAGGGCATACGTTAGGGGAGAGGTAAAGAGAGCAGACCGAGAGCTGGCGCCCCAAGAAAAGGCGCACGGCCACAGCTTGCAGGACTGTACGGAGCGGGAGGGGGCGGAAAGGGACGGAGCGGTGCACGAAGACCGTGGCGCCCCCCCTCCCCGCCCCATCGAGAGGCGGGGAAGGGAGCCCGCAGTAACCGGACACTCGAGGGAGGGAACGGGATCCCAGAATCGTCTCCTGAAGGCAGAAACACGCCGGACACCTGGAGGCCAGGAGAGAGGAGAGACTCTCGAGGCCTACCAGGAGCCCGCGGATGTTCCACTGCAGGAGCGAGGTATAGGGAGGGGTAGGAAGGTCAGCGTAAAGGATGATTATGGGTGGGTGGGCCGATCGGGCGGCCCAAGATTAAAGAGGGAATCGGAAAGCCCCGGAGTTCAGTGAGGGACGCCGAACGAGGGCGAAGGCGAGGGTCCCCCCGACGAGGGGGCGATGTGGAACCAGACGCCGGCAAGTCCTCCAGAGGAGGAGTCTCCCGGACGTCCGGGGGAGAGCGATGCAGAGAAGGGGATGTGAAAGGTATCCAGAATGCCCCTCCTTCACCGGAGGTGCGGGGAGTGGAAAATAATACCTCACCCAGAGGCATTGGCAGGTCGAGGAGAGAGATGGGGCGGGTCAAACGCGGGGGCGTGCACGTCCCACCCACGCCGACCAGGCGGGCGAGTTCCCCCTCCAGTGGGTCCATCGACCGGGCCGGAGAGGGGTGTATCTCAGCCTCCACCACGAGGGCCGACGGGGACCCCAGGGGGGAGCGTGCATAACGGTTGCGCAGTGGGGACGGTGAGGACACCGGGGCGGTAGGGCGAAGGGGGCGTTTGTGTTTAGGAGAGGAAGGTGATGCGAGGCTTATGGCGTCGAACCTTTCGGGGTCACCACTGGCGCGGCGCTTGCGGCCCCTATCCCCCATCGTGCGGCCCGCGTGGGTGACGGCGGGTCACGATCCGGAATGGGGGTGGCCGAAGGCGCCGGTGGAGAGGGCGTAGAAGGGGCAGGGGGGTTGCCGACGAAGCATCGGCGTTCGCGGAGGGAGCACGTGGGGACACGCTGGTGGTACGGGGAGCCACGGTAGGAGTCCGCTGGGTGGCAGAGGATGGACTGGGAGTAGCGGACACGGTGGGTGGAGGCGCGTTGGGAACCGCCGGTGAGGACGGGGTCCGGGAACGGAGAGCCTCGGCGTACGAGGCACCACGCCGGGCCTCGCCGCCACGCAAACCGCTCCCGCGCCTCCCGAGCGCTGAGAAACTCTGATGAACAGAGGCCCGAACCTCCCTTTCAAAGAGGAAGGACGGGCAAGAGCGGGATGAAGCAGGGTGTGGTCCATGGCAGTTGGTGCAGGAAGGCGGAGCAGTACAGGGCAAGGGGTGGGGGAGGGCCGCGCAGCGGACACACAACGGGGCGGCTGACGGCAGGAGCTGCTCACGTGGCCAAACCTATTACACTGAAAACAGCGCGTAGATCTGGCACGTATGGTCGTACTGAGAATTCGCACGCTCGTCTCTCACCAAAGCCCCAGATACCGAAACGGGGGGCACCAGTGAGTCGAAAGTGAGGAGCAGGCGAGGAGAAGGGGCAGTTGGGGACCGCGATCTGTCGGGAAAGCGGTACACCCTCACAACACCCCTGGGAGGCGACGGTCAATCTGGAGGTCTTCCACCGGGATGGGTAGAAGACGAGCAGCGTAAATTGTGCCAATGGCACTGATTGAGGCGGGGTGGGGAGTCACCGTGATCCCGCAGCCCAGGACATCGGGGATAGCGAGCAGAGAGGGTTTCGGCAGAGGAACGCGACCTTATCAAAATGGAGCCATCCCTCTGAGGCCGAAGGTCAAAACGCGCCGTCCCCGTCTTCCCATGGATCGCTCGAAAGAGACGTTCGTGGTTTAGTGGGGAGGGGCTGGAGGAGGAGGGGCGGAGGATGAGGAACTTGTCCATCGTCCTAAGGCCGAGTGAAGCCGTCTGGCCAAACACCACCGGAACTTCGAGGGGGTGAGAAGACGAGAAAGGCGGACGGCGACGTCGGGTCCCCGTCCCCAGGGGCCGAGGGGGCCGGGGGCGATGAGGCCCGACCGGAGTGGGAGGCGACCGGGCCGCGGGCCTCCCACCTGAGGGCGAAAAAGCAGGTGGGTTCCTATCGGGACGTGGAATATGGGGGGATCCAGGGGTCGGGGGGTCCACCGCAGGTCCATCCTCTACTGCGGGGGTCGCGCGGCGCCACGAGCCTGGGGAAGAAGAGGGAGAGGAGGCGTCGGCAAGAAGAGCAACGGGGTGGGTGAGGGCTGCCGACTGCCCTTACAGACCCACGGTCCAAAGAGGTAGTCAGAGGGAGGTCAGATGCACAAGCCGGGTCGTCAACGAGGTCCATTAGAGTTGTAATTGTTTCCATAGAAAATTTTTATTGTAGTTTCGTGCCCGGGGCCGCGGGGGAACGATTACCCGGGCCCAAGGGACCAAGCGCACGCCGGCGGGGGGTGGGTGCCTCGTCCCATGCAGGTACCCATTTCAAAAGGGGCCCTTGCAGCGTCGAGAGTTCCCCCCGCCAGCAGCAAAGACCAAGGCCCCCCCAGGTCCCAGGCCTGGGCACCCTACCAGCCAACTTAGTCCGCCCCGGCCATGGGGGCGAGACCCCCAGCGACCAGCCCCGGCAGCCCACGGGGCGCGCGAAGTGAAGAGAGAAAGCAGAAAAAACAGAGGGGCAAGGAAGAGGTAAAGAGGGGAAGACAGGAAAGAGGGGCTGTGGATAGCAGGGTATGCTAAAAGTCCACTTCGCAACCGGGCGGGGACCCGCAGGGCCCCAGCCGCGGCTGACCCCCTCGCCACATGGAAGGCAGGAGCCGCGGGTGATCCACCCCAGAAAGACCGCCCGCGGGGAGGGGGTTAAATAGTTTATCAATGTATTTCCAGAGAAGAGATATGCAAGGGGGGAGGTTTGGTCTTATACCATTAAGAATGGTTTAACTTCAGTTCAGTATGATAGTATTAAATTAAATAATTTAGGTTGATATCTGGTTTCAGGCAGAGTATATTCGGATATAGGTGCATTTTACAGACCTTCAAACCAAACACAGGAAGTTGATGACAGTATGGTTCAGAAATAAATGAAGGTTGTAGTGCTAGAACATTAACTATGGAAATTTCAACCTGCCTCATATAGACTGGAGCCTTTTAGAGAGAAATAATAGGGAAGGTAACTTCTTCATTGACTGCTATAATGACTGTTTTCCAACACAATTTGTAGACAAACCAACTAGGGATCAAGCAATCTTAGATTTGGTTCTTTCAATGATCATGAACTTATTAGGAAACTTGCAGTAGGAGAGTCATTAGGAATAGTGACCATTGGATCCTATGTTTTAAGATAGAATTAAATAGAGATCTAGTCAACATGACCATCTAGTCCATGGGTCGGGGAACTTTTTTGGGTATTACCCAAAAATCTATTTGAGTAAATGAAATTACCCCCAGACTTCAAAGTAAACAAAAACAAGCAATTGCTCTTAAAATTGTTGCATATGTGTCTCTCATACCGCCACATTACCCCCAAAATTTTAAATGTACCCCATTTTGAGTAATTTACCCCTGTTCGCCGACCACTGATCTAGTCCCTTGCTTCTCAAAGGGTGACTATGGTAGATTTAGCGAGTGTTAAGCTCAATAATAGGATAATTAATTTGCCAATAAAAAATGCTAATGAGATGTGTCTAGATTCAAAGAAATTTTAGAGGATGTACAATTTTTTTAGATGAAAAGCTTTCCTCTATGAGATCTGCTTACTCATTTGGTCCATTTTCTTTTCTTTCAGAGTACTACCAGTAGAAGTTGATAGTCTAGCCCATATTCTATCTATGCCTATTTCCTTCAGTCACAGCTATTCTTTTTTTTATCATTTTCATTTTGGCTTTAGCATACTCTTTTAGGTGATTAATCTTCAAATGATTATGAAGAGGTATTGTGCTAAAGACTTTTGGCCACCTTTCTTCATCCCACATTTGATAATCTTTGGCAAATATTACACTTTGGAGTGATATTGCTAGGATTGTTTATTGTATACAGTGACCACACAAAACTTGTCATGATTAATACTTAATAGTTTAATACAACACAAGAATCTGAAAGAGAACAAAACAATTAAAATATCTGAATATACTTAAATTATTATTTATCTTATATTGGGGGAGGGGGGGGGCTTGCCCCCAATGCAAAACAAAACATAGCAATATGAGTGTTAAAAAATAATATGGTACCTAATAATATATATCCAGCCAGATAGATATGGCCATAACCGGTATCCAGTGATGGGCATCGATACATGAAAATCGCTAAAGCGGTACCGATACATCGATACATGAAGAACGTCTTAGGTGATACTGAACGCCGATACTTTCTAGATGTCTTAAGCGATACCGATACATGTATCGCTGGTACATTTTTATAATTATTCATTTAATATGTAGGTATTAGATATTATTGTTTATACTAGTAATTTGTATGCACTGTAAGTAAAATCAACGACATTTTAATGGGTTTTATAGATGTAAATAAAAACAATTGCTTTATTTAATGAAAGTATGTTTTAATTTTGTAGGATACATGAATGACTGAAAATATTACACTAACAATTAAAAGTAATTTCTATTACCCTTCAAAAATACCAGCTGGCTAAACATCTGGTCAGACAGTCTATTCCTTTTTGGAGCGTGAATGTGACCAGCCAAACTAAACAACCGTTCTACGGGAGCAGAGGATGGTAGTGGTATGTTATACTTCAGGAAGACCCGTAGAATTCCTGGGTACTACCCTCAGATTGGAGAGAATGACTTCCGTCACCCAGATACTGCAAAACTTCCATCTCAGTGGAATCTTGGGTTGCAGAGACATTAGTGGAAGCAGACTCATAACAGAAAAATCATCTGCACTTCCGTCAGATGCAGCATCACTTAGTTGTTTGCTGGGGGGTCTGCTCGCTGAGGCTCTTAACAGCATTAACCAACATTTCTTGAACCCTCTTTTGACAATGTTAGTATTAATTTGCCTTTTATTGTCATCCACTTCAAAAATTCTTATTAATGTATCGATGTATCAATTTTTTTCGATACATTTAAGCAGGGTTTCAGAGCCATAAAAAAACTTCTGGCTCTGACTCCGGCTCCGAGCAGAAATTTTTTACAGTCTGGCTCCGCTCTTTTATAGTAAATTCTGTTAATTATAAAATAAATATCTAGATTTATATAACTAATTGTCCAATTTAAAATATTGCACAAAAATATTTTATTATTAAATCACTTTAATACTCAAAATTTAAATTTCTTATGATTTTAAATTAGGCAAATATAATGATAGAATGAAGTTATTTAAATAACTAAAGGAAAATGATGAAAACTAAATGATATTAAATATTTATTAACAATGGTAGCTTATATAAATTAGAGAAACTTGCCTCCTAATTAGTTCAAAGTTCAAACTTAAGAATTCTCGTATGGAAAATAGTAACAATCAAACTTTCTGAGATAATATATGCATCTTTTTTTAAGTGTTGAAACTTGAAAGCTTCATGAAAGCCAACTTGGCTTGAAAAAGAGCTGAATATTTCAAAAAATTCAGTTTTTAAATTTTTAATAGGTTATATTATTTACTTAAAAAGAGATTTTCTTTTAGTCAAAAAGTTTTGTAATTTAATTAACAAAAGCAATTCAACTAAAAGTCAAAAGTTCAAACTACTAATTGTCTTTATCTAAACTAATCTTGAATTTCTGAGCCATTTCTTCTAGTAGACTGCGCATAGCTGGCTTTTCAAACATAGATAGAGGCATAGAATCTTTAACAACTAACTCAATTATGCTATTTTTAAAATTATCTGTAGTCATTGAGATAGTGACTTTTTGAGACTCAAAAATTTAGTAATGTTTTGCTGGTTTGCTTTAGTTTTTGAACTGGCAGAAGTACTGGGTCTTGAAAGCTCAAGCATTTGCTTCTTTTCTTCCATCATTTTTGATATTTCAGGATGTAATCGACTCAAGTGTCTTTTCAAATTATATGCTCTTGAGGAGACATCAGGCTTTTTGCTTTGAGGCTTGGTAATTTTAGTTCCACACGTTGAAATATTTCCCGAAGCATCAGAAACTTCACAAATACAAACATAGTGTTTCTTATCTGAACTTTCAGTAAAATACTTGAATATATCAGACTTCTTTATTGAATCTCTATCCATTATGAAGGGTCATAGACTGATAATTATAATTAAAGAATCAAGTACAAATTACAAAGAATCTGAAAAAAAAGAAATTTAGCAATACAAGATAATTGACCTAAAAATAAAAAAGTTCAATCCAAGTCAGAAGGACCAACCTTACGGTATGTATCTAGGTAGTTACCTACTTAGATAAATAGTTAGTACCTACCTACCTAAGGTCTCCACCGCCATAAAAAAAATTTTACCTATATAATTAAGTGTTGTTAAGACAAATCTTCCCAAATATTTAATGGTTAAAAAATGGAAATTTGCAGATTATTCCTGCAACTCCCACACCTCCATAAAATCCAAGAATCCTATGGTACCATTTTTCGTAATATATTACAAGAATTATAATTTGCAACTAAACCTATATTTAACAAATAACAATTTAGGTAGCAATATATCGCCCGGAGCCAGACCATGGAGCCGTATTTTCAAGGTTTCTGGCTCCAGCTCCGGCTCCGGCTCCAGGTAAGCAAAATTCACTGGCTCCACCGACTCTGGCTCCAGCTCCGACTCCGAAACCCTGCATTTAAGAAAATTGACCTTAGCAATACCGATAAATCGATACTTTTGTCAAGTAGCTAAAGCGATACCAATACCAATCGATACGTATCAGCGATACATGTATCTAGATACTGCCCATCACTGCCAGTATCTGGCCAGATATGAAAAATTCATATCTGGTGCACCCCTAAAATTAACCTTCATTCAAACTGCATCAAAAACTATCAGAAAACAGTTTTGATTTACAAAGCCTATAATGTACACTTGTAAAAATTTACCCAATTTTTAGTCATTTTGCATGAATATGATATCTGTTTTCTGTGCAAACATGTAGTATTTGCAATATCTTCAAGTGAAGATATCCCCAAAATGGCTACAGTTCCGTATTACCCCCCACATTTTTTATTCAAAAATAGTTTTGTATATATATTTTATTAAAAAATTGGTGCTTTTTTAGTAAAAAAAACAACCATGGTTTTCTACTTCTGATAAAAATATTCAATATGATGAGAAAATATTGGTTTATAATAAATTTTAAAAAGTACATTTTTTTTATCCTTTACATTAATTAGTCTTTATGGCTCTGGCTACCCAGGCAAGGTAGGGCACATATTATTACGCCCCATAAAGATCACGCATCACAAATTGATCGGTATAAAGTTTTATATTTGGATCCTTTTGAATTTTTAATATTTTGTATCTAAATAATTTATAATCCTAATATTTAATAAAATCATATTTTGCGTTTTATTTTAAATTTTTAATAGACTACCAAAATAACTTATAATCCTAATGTTCAATAAAATCATATTTTGCGTGGGGGGGCAATACATAAGAACATAAGAAATTTTTATAGTACACACACTAAGGGACACTTCAGCCCATCAAGGTGGCTCCACTATGTAAAAACTGCCTGTACATTGGCAATAACCAATTTTTACAAAACTAATTAAGTATCAATTTAAAACTAATTAATTATTAATTTAAAACTAAAGATAGAATCTCTAGATCCAGAGGATCAAAGTCATAATAGGCTACTATCCACAAATATGTTACACACTATATCTATTTATAACTGACATGCAAATATATCAGATCCAAAGAATCCCATCAATACCAGTACCGTGCCAACCAAAAATAAGTCACGGTCCATATCAATTGCGGACCAAGTCACAATTTACATCCATATACATTACAATATATATACTTAGGAGGAAAAGTGTAGGTGTGGCTGTAAAGACTGTAATGTAAAAATGTGTATGCACCCATTTTGGGTCTCCCATTTAAAGGTTTTGTGGGGCAAGTGAAGATCATAAGTTTTTCAATACCCACAGTACTATGGGAGGCACCACTCGGCAGAGGAATCTCTTTAAATAGGGTGTGTAAGGACAGAGAGTATCCCCTAACCCAAGATGCTGCCCCTATATCCCACAACACCTGTGTTGAGCTGTGGGATCTATCACCCAAATGCACATAATATATATGAAATAAACTAGTACCATTCATGCAATAAAAATTGGCTTAAACACCATCACCAGATGTCTCTTGCAGACATCAAACTATCCAACCTTCTTTGAAAAAATCAAGTATATCTGAAGTCATCACTTCTTCTGTCAGACTATTCCAAAACTTAATTACTCTATTTGTAAAACTATGTTTTCTTAAATTTACTCTACATCTTGGCTTAAATAATTTCATACTATGACCTCTAGTCTGGTTATTGCAATCTTTAATGAAAAGGACTCAAAATCTATCTTATCCAACCTTTTATCATTTATAACCCTTTATCATTTTACACCTCTATCATATCACCCCTTAACCTCCTTTTTTAATGAAAACATGCTTAGATACGCCAGTCTTTCCTTATACGTCAATTGTCTTAGAGATGGGATCATTCTTGTTACTCGTTTCTATACTTTTTCCAGTTTTTCAATATCTTGTATCAAATAAGGACTATTAAATTGAATGCAATATTCGAGGAGGGGTCTCACATATGAAATGTATAGTTACTTTATAATATTAGGTGATTTGTATTCAATGTGTGTCTGCATGAGATTGAGTCTAGCATTTGCTTTATTTCTGATTACCATACAGTGATTTGAGGGTTTAAGTTCATTAGTCATAGTGACACCCAAGTCTTTCTCTTTATCATCATTTTTAATCCAAATTCCATTCATATTGTATTCAAATTCTGGATTTTTTGGCCCAATATGCATAACCTTACACTTATCAATATTAAATTTCATCTCCCACTTATCTGCCCGGCTATTACTCTGTCTATCTTTTTATATTGTCATTGCTCCTACTACTGACTTAATTATGACCTAATTTTGTATCATCATCAAATTTTGAGGTTTTACATGATAGGCCCTTCTCTAGATCATTTATATAGACAACAAAAAGCAGAGGTCCCAGAACAGACCCCTGTGGGACTCCGCTCAATATGGGTCTCCAAGTAGACTTATTTCCATTTAGATGAACTCTGTTTTCTATTTCTCAGCCATTCTTCTATCCAATCAGCTATATGACCTCTTATACCATGGGCTCTAACTTTTACCAACAATCTTGCATGAGGAAGAGTATCAAATGGCTTTGCAAAATCTAAGTATACTATATCTACTGGCTCTTTATTGTCCAAATACAATAGGACAAATGCAATACGGAACTGACCCCTCAAAAACTACACATTTGCACAGGAAACGGATGTCAGATTCTTGCAAAATGACCAAAAATTTACCATAAAAATATGTTTTTGTCAAAAACATCGATGTATGCTAAAATGAATATTTACCTTTCATTGACTTTAAAAATATTACCTCCTGGAATACATATATCTTCTACAGGTTTTCTTTCCCTTATAATTGATTCCTAATATAGAGCCCCGAGCCATGGTAAATTCACACTGTACTACTTTATCTAAATTCCCTACAACATGATTACTGTTCTCTCTAATCCTATTTCTTGACTGACTTTCTGCCACCCAGATTCATGACCATTTAGAATTACTCTGTTCTTTGACTTCTAGGGCAACTACATTTGTATCACCAGCAAATTTTGTATTTAATAACTACTCTCTTCTCTAAATCATTTAGATATACAATAAAGAATAATGAATCTAACACTAATCTGCTATATGAGAGTTAGTCTTTCAGCTAACCCTAAAAAGTGAACAGGAAGCCTAGGTCTTCCGGGGCGAATTTGGGAGCTAACTTATGAAAATAATAGATGATGAGGCTTGTCTTTCGACAACGGGCCAAAGAAAAAAGAATTACTGTTTCCAGCAACAAAGGCTCATTGAGTATTCTGACGGGACACTACTTGGCTATTGTACACTGGTCAGTGGTAACTGTCAAAAATATAGACTATTATTATTATTAGTCTGTTTTCTGTGTAACCAACTATGAAGGGTCATTCGCGCGCGCGCGCACACACACACACGAATTACACTAAATTATGTGACTAGAGATTTCATGAATAATTGGAGCATGAAGTGAGAGATGAAAAAGGACAAAAAGGTAGCCAGCACCATCTTCAGTTCTGAGGCCAATTCCAGAATACTCAAGAAAAAATGAAAATGAGGCCTGTTAGTAAGCTAACTAATGAGGTGAATGTATGAGGGTATTAACCAGTGTTGGGCACTAAAGCGTTAATCCGATAACAGTTAGTTAACGAAGTTAACTTTTTTTAACGGACTATTAACGGAAGTTAATTTCCATTTATCGTTATCGGACCAGTTAACTTCCGATAACTCGATATTTAGTCTGTTAAAGTCCGTTAACACGTTAACTGCGAGGAGTCATTCACGGAAGATCACCGCTCCGCGAATGAATTCAAACCGACATAACTTCAGTCTGCTTCCAGATCTCACAAGGGGAGGATGGGGAGGCCCAAGAGGTCAAGACTGGCAGTTGGGCCTAACTTTGAGAAGTTGGTCTTTCTGAAGGACAACCAGCACATTGTGTCATAGTCTTTAATAAATATGCCTAAAATTTAATTTTACCTTTCAGTTCCCGCCATAATAATTCTCTGGTAAATTAAAATTTAGTTAATGGTTAGTGGTTACAAGGGTTTCAAAACATGTAATCAGTACATTTTTATTAAAAATAAAAAAAAAAAGTTATTAAGCAAAAAAGTTGCAAAACTTGATAAAAATACAGTTAAATAAGTATTTATTGTTTGATTTTGCATAAATAAACATTTTCTATGGGTTTTAAAGCTTTTTCCTTGATTTTTTTAAATGTTAGTAAAGAAATAGTTATCGTTAACGGATTATCGTTAATGTCCGTTAACTTTGTAGTAAAATTATCGGATTATCATTATCGGAGTTAAAAATTGGGGTTAACGGATTATCGTTATCGAAGTTAACTTTTTGGTTAACGGTGCCCACCACTGGTATTAACTAACAACTATTGCAGTATATATCAGTAGGAGAAATGACATATTCACAGGTATATAAATCGTGATCGGTAACATTAAACAATCACATTGCAAAAATATACAAAAGTAGCACTGAATGGATTAAATGATATCACAAAAGTTGGTGATACGAAGGAAGGTTGGAATTATTTTGAGAGGAAAGTCCTCTGACAGAAGGATAAGAAGTGACAAATTCCTGTTATGCCTTCTGCAATATTCAATCAACGGAAACTGGGCACTCAATAAAAAAATGTTGTAATGTCATTGGGACTTGGTGGGAGATACAAAAGGTTCTACGATTGTGAGAAAAATAATGTTGATGAGTAAAGTAACAGGTTTTCACATATGTACGATAACACAGGAGTAGAATCGATAAACTAACTGAAGATTGTCATAAATTCTAACTAAAGTTTAACCTCCAAGAATTATTAAAAGTATCAGTATTGTGGGTGTATCACTGCTAACTTGTATCACATATAAATGAATAATCTTAGTGTTTATTTCTGGTGGTCGTTTCAATAAAACATTCATAGTATTGGCGCTCCTTAAGAATACTTAAATGTTAAACTTTAGTTAGCCTTTATTTTTTATTTATTATTTGACAACTAATGACATGACATGCCATATGATATGGTAAACAGTAGCTCGTTAGTTAATTTTAAGAAAAAATTGATAAATAGTTGTATGCTAATTACCTGACTTGAGACTGCATTTTGCAAGATTTTAAATAGTAAATAGATTGTACTACTCTGGTAGTTATGAAAAAAAAATGTATAGGATTATAGGTTGCTGCTATCAACTTGGCGATCCGGTGAAAATTTCCGCCAGATCTTAGTGCCGAGTCAACGACAAAGACCCTACGTCTTTTCATTAAAAAATTATGTGTTTGTGGGGGTCTTCAAAAGACCTTGTTAAATAGTTTCTTTGGTTAATGTTAAATTGAATGTCCTTTAGCAGTTAGCGCTGACTAAAGGTAAAAAAGGAAACTACCATACCTTATTATTTCGTTGGATCTCGCTTCTAGTTGTATGGCGCGCGGATTGCCTATTGCGCCTCTCTCTCTCTCTCTCGATGTAGGCGATAGGGTTATGCAACGAGTTTATTCTGTCTAATTAATGCAGGCAATTCGCAATGTCTAAATACCTGAAGGAATAGGCCTATCCTTTTATGTTATTAGTTTATTAGTTTTATATTATGTTTAAAAATCGATTAGACGCATATGTTGATAGATTGGGTATAGTTTAAGGTAGTAAAATTAAGGCTTTGTGGGGATAGATCCCACAGCTCAACACAAGTATTGTGGGATATAGGGAGGCAGCATCTTGTGTTAGGGGATACTCTCTGTCCTTACACACCCCATTTAAAGAGATTCCTCTGCTCAGCGGTGCCCCCCATAGTACTGTGAGGTATTGAAAAACTCATGATCTTCACTTGCCCCACAAACACCTTTAAATGGGAGACCCAAAATGGGTGCACACACATTTCTACATTACTGTACAGTCTTTACAGCCACACCTACACTTTTCCTCCTAAGTATATATATTGTAATGTATATGGTGGTAAATTTTGACTTGGTCCGCAATCGATATGGATCGTGACTTATTTTTGGTTGGATGGATACCGTAATGAAATTGACTGGATCCTTTGGATCTGATATATTTGCATGTCGGTTATAAATAGATAATACTCTTACTTTGCAAAGTAAGTCCCCAGACGTCTAATTTTTGTATTTTCATTATTTCTTCTCTCGAAGTAATTTTCATGAATCAGCGATGAAAAATTTTTATACGAAAAAACGTTTTTCTTGCTGTTATGTAGGCACAATGGCTACATATTTGGTTCTACGTATGGCAATTTTTCCCATTTTCAATAGGCTTTTTCGCCAATCCCGAGACAATTTTGTAGTTATTTAATGCAATAAATTAATAATTTGTCTTTAATTATTATGAAATAAAGATACCATATACGTACCATATTGTAGGCGTGTACTGTATAAGCTTGGGTTTGAATTAGGCTTTGTTGTGAACTGTAATGTTAAATGTATGACAGGTATGTATAATTTTTCCATAGTAGTAGTAAATAGTTGTATGTTAATTAGCTGACTTGAGATTGACGTTTGGCAAGATTTTATTATTATTATAAAATATAGCTCATGACTTGGATAAACTCCATAGGCCGCAATGGCTTCATGTTTTCCAAATGAAATGTAATGTATGGTAATTAAGGCACACTACCTTATAAACAAAATCTTACCCCATCGTAACTACAATTCAATGATTATGATACACTACATATATAGTGAGTAATGGTATATGTTATCTAACGATAAACTTGAGAATTCTGGTCCCTATTGAGACGATTTGAGGTGCGATAATTTATTATTATTATTATTCTTGTTTAAAGGAATAGAAAATATATAATACATGGGGAAACATACTGAAGAAAAGGGCGGCGGAAGGGGGGGACCCACTCTTAAAATGACAGGGGGGGTTCAGGTCCCCTTGTCAGCGAAGATATTTGACATTTTAAATTTTGAAAAACAAGTTTTTCAAAGTAAAAAGTAAACATTTACTTTGTGTTTGGTCTATGTAGCATATCTTGTAAATTGTAAGTTCATAACTGTAGCACTTTCGAATGTTCACGGAGTCTAGTGAATGTAGTCTAGCAGTATGGTAATCAATCCTACTTGGTTACCCCTTGCGCCCTGACGTTCCGCCGCCACTGGTTAAAGGACAAGCCGATTTGTATGAATGAAGTCTTTGCTACTTCGTTACTATTACTTCAGAAACTATAGATCGTGGCTTTGTAGGCAAAAGGTTTTGCTACTACGACTTGTCGACAATTACTAGTAAAATTTCAAAATATCTTTTTTATAAGAGAAACCTGGAAATTTTTAATTATTTATTTATATATTACATATACTATTATTTTGCAGTTTTAACCGTAATGATGTATGTCATAATTACGTTGCATATATCCATTAGCGGGCCCAGAGGGAGCCAAAGGGGCCATGGCCCCCAAAACTGATAAAGGTGGGGCTAACACCATCTCCTAAAGGCCACGTAAAATACTTTTTCTTACCCCTTCCCTTTTTCTTCATGTTACCTACAGAAGTGCTCTTATATCTGTTATGAAAAGGCCAATGAATTCAACGTTTAGAGGCTTTATTCAACTAATTCAAACATAATTCATAATCGAGATTACATCTGAAACAGAACAGAAATAATAATTAAACACAATGAAAACATAATAGCAGTTAGCAAAAGTAAGTAAAGTTAAATTTACGACATTTACCCCTCCCAAAAGGCAAAACATAAATTTTCTCAAAAATTAATATGAGACGAATTACATTACAGTACATATCTTACAAATCTAAAATATCCGGCGCTTTCCTGCGGCGCTGAGATCGACGTAACGGGATGTCTTCAGCATTGACTGGAACATCAATTGATGGACTATTGTTTTTGGTGATGTGTCGTTGCTCATCTTCCATACCTTTCTCCCAGTGTTGGGCACTAAAGCGTTAATCCGATAACAGTTAATTAACGAAGTTAACTTTTTTTAACGGACTATTAACGGAAGTTAATTTCCATTTATCGTTATCGGACCAGTTAACTTCCGATAACTCGATATTTAGTCTGTTAAAGTCCGTTAACACGTTAACTGCGAGGAGTCATTCACGGAAGATCACCGCTCCGCGAATGAATTCAAACCGCCATAAATTCAGTCTGCCAATTCTGTCCTCTGCCGCAGTGGAACGGCTCTTCTCTCTCGGCAAGGACATCCTGAGGCCCAAGAGGTCAAGACTGGCAGTTGGGCCTAACTTTGAGAAGTTGGTCTTTCTGAAGGGCAACCAGCACATTGTGTCATAGTCTTTAATAAATGTGCCTAAAATTTAATTTTATCTTTCAGTTCCCGCCATAATAATTCTCTGGTAAATTAAAATTTAGTTAATGGTTAGTGGTTACAAGGGTTTCAAAACATGTAATCAGTACATTTTTTATTAAAAATAAAAAAAAAGTTATTAACCAAAAAAGTTGCAAAATTTGATAAAAATACAGTTAAATACCTATTTATTGTTGGATTTTGCATAAATAAACATTTTCTATGGGTTTTAAAGCTTTTTTCCTTGATTTTTTTAAATGTTAGTAAAGAAATAGTTATCGTTAACGGATTATCGTTAACTTCCGTTAACTTTGTAGTAAAATTATCGAAGTATCGTTATCGGAGTTAAAAATTGGGGTTAACGGATTATCGTTATCGAAGTTAACTTTTTGGTTAACGGTGCCCACCACTGCTTTCTCCACATCCATGTGTACAGGGGAGTTCGGGCTTTTAGTTGACGGTAGATCCGGGGGATCGTTCTTTGTGGAAGTTTCTTGCCTTTGTTCATTGGATGTAGAGATCACAGGTTCTGCATCTGCATCCAAACGGACATTTTCTTGCGGGGCTGGTGCTAAATGCCTGACGGAAACTGTGGTCTCCCGTCCATCCTGTAGACGTACGTGCGCATATTGTGGATTAGCATCTAATATCTCTACTTCGTCGACCAATGGGTCGTCTTTATGATGACGTACGTGTCTTTTGAGGAGAGCCCTCCCCGGTGAGACCAACCATGTTGGTATAGCACTGCCATAAGATGATCGACGAGGAAATCCAAAGAATCGTTCGTGAGGTGTCATATTAGTGGCAGTTGAGAGCAAGGATCGAACAGAACGTAAGGCGTCCGGGAGTACAGCTTCCCATTGAGAGCTATCCAAATCTCGGGATTTCACAGCTAAAGATACGGCCTTCCAAATAATGCTATTATTGCGCTCGACTTGACCATTACCCTGTGGGTTGTATGGAGTGGTACGGCTGGTAGCCACTCTCCTCTCATGGAGGAATTTCCGTAGTTCATGTGACATAAAGGAAGACCCCGGTCACTATGCACGAATGCTGGCATGCCAAAAATGGAGAACAATTGGCATAAGGACTTGATGACCGAAGATGAAGATAGATCGGGGGAAGGGAAAGCAAAAGGAAACCGTGAGAATTCGTCAATGATTACGAGAAGGTACTTGTTACCAGTTGAAGAAGGCAGAGGACGTTTGAAATCAATATTGAGCCTCTCGAATGGTTGAGTTGCTTTAATTAGATGATCTGCTGGTGGTTTATAAAATCGAGGCTTGAGTTGCGCACATAGAGAGCAAGAAGCTGTCATTTTCTTTATATCATCCATTGAGTAAGGAAGATTGCGGCAACGGATGAAATGGGCCATCCTAGTTACTCCAGGTGACAGAGAGAATCGTGCAATTGATATAATAGATCAGTTCCCGTAGCCGAACAATGACTGCGTGACAGTGCATCCGCGGCTACATTATCTCTACCTGGTCGGTAAACGCTGTCGTAGCAGTAGGATGACAGTTCCAAGCGCCATCTCATTATCTTTTCATTCTTTATCTTTCCAGTCTCTCTGTTGTTGAACATAAATGCCACTGATTTTTTATCTGTAACGAGCTGAAAGTGATGCCCAAGGAGAAAGTGCTTCCATTTCCGCAATGCCTCAACAATGGCATAAGCTTCTTTTTCTATGGCAGAGTGATGTTGCTCTGATTTTGAGAGCGTTCTGGAGAAGAATGCGACAGGCCGTCCCATTTGATTTAGAGTAGCGGCTATCGCATGTTCAGACGCATCAGTCTCAACAACGAATGGAGAAGTAGAGTCTATAGCCATCACCACTGCATTCCGTATGTCTTGCTTCAATGACTGAAATGCAGCATTTGCATCACTGGAAAGAAGGAATTCTGTAGATCGAGTGAGAGGATGAATCTTTTCCGAGAAATGAGGGATCCACTGTGAGTAGTAAGAGAACATGCCTAATGCTCGACGGAGCGACGGAAGGTCTGATGGGAGCGGTAGCTCCAGCAATGGTTTTATTCGTTCAGGATCTGGCTTCATAGTGCCCTTGCTAACACAATAACCAAGAAGATTGATTGATTGGGCAGAAAACACGCTTTTATATGTATTAAATGTAAGGTTGTATTTCTTGGAAGCAGCGAGAAAACAATCAAGATTCCTGTCGCGCTCCTGCTGAGTACGGCCACAAATAGTGACGTTATCAATATAGGCATAGGTAGCTCTTAGGTTTTCCTTAGCAATAACGTCATCGATAACACGCTGAAAACTCGCAACGCCAGTGGTGACTCCAAAAGGTATTCTACGAAACTGGTACAGTCTTTGATTCGCTTCAAATGCAGTGTATATTCTCTCTTCTTCTTTGAGAGCTATCTGATGGTACGCACTTTTCAGGTCTAGAGTGCTGTAGAATCCATATTGGGAGATCTCTTTAACCATCTCATCAATGCGGGGCAATGGATAGGCATCGAGAAAAGTAAATCTGTTTATCGTCCGAGAATAATCGACCACCATTCTCTTTTTGTGTCGTTCGTTCGTTGTGACGAGAACCTGGGCACGCCATGGAGAAATGCTGGGTTCGATGATACCCTCTTTGAGAAGACGAGAGATTTCAGAATCTATGAATTTTGAATCTGATAGCGAATATCGTCGAGATTTATCTGCGATTGGTCGGCAGTCAGGCGTGAGGTAGGAAAATAGAGAGGGTGGAGGCACCGACGCGGCAGCAAGACTACATAATTTGAGTGGAGGATGTGCACCATTAAACGCTATTTCCACTCGTTCATGCTCACCCAAAACATCATGCCCCAGTATTACATTAGCGCATAGATGCTTTAAAGCAGTGAATTTGACGTCTTGAAAAACATGAGTATCGTACTCAAGTTGTGCATGACACACACCAGCGGCCCTCGCTGAAAATGCTGTAGAAGCCATGGAAATGCTACTGGAGCAGGGAAGCAATTGCAAAGAATTGTGCAGACAAAACTCTGTGCAGATGAAACTTTCCGAGCTTCCAGTGTCGACGAGAGCGTCGGCCGTTATGCCATTAATCTTTACTCGTAGGAGAGCTTTCGATAAACTGCCAGGAACTGATGCAGAAATGGTAGCCAAATATGGAGCTGCCGCAGAGGTAGGTTTAGCAGCAGCAGATCGCCAGACTTTAGCGAAGTGTCCTTTTTTAGTGCACCGGCCACAAACAGCCTCTCGAGCAGGGCATTTGTTCCGAGGGTGTCGAGGAAATCCGCAGAAGTAGCACTTCTGCACTACAGGCAGCTGACTGGCAGAATCTTCAGGAGCGTCCGACTCAATTGGACTGTATTCTGATCGGTTAGATAAAGGCGTTTTTGGCTTGTTTTCTGATTCGGCCATGGCAACAACAGATGAATGATAAGTGGGGTATGATTCGGCCTGTAGCTGTGCAGCGTCCAAGGCCCGAGCCTGATCGTAGGCAGTTTGAAGATCTAAAGTTCTGTTTTCCAACAATCGCTGGCGAATCGCTGAGGATCGAAGTCCACTGATGAAAGAGTCACGAATGGAGTCATCACGACATTGCACTGCAGTACTGTCGCAAAAGTTGCAGTCACGACTGAGTTGTTTCAGTGCTTGGAGAAATGTATCGAGTGACTCCCCAGTCTCCTCTTTGCGGACTGCAAGCAAATGTCTAGCATAGATTTCATTCTGAGGTTTTACGTAAATTCCTTCGAGGATAGCTATAGCGTCTTCATAGGTATTGCAGTCACCTATAAATTCATAGACAGTAGGTGTAACATAGTTCACCAGAAGAGCCAATTTGTCCACAGTATTGTCAGCTAATGATGAGAGGAAGTTATTGAATGTGCGGAACCAGTGATTCCATTCCTTAGCTGCGTTAGCACAGTTGGAGTCTGTATTAAATCTTTCAGGCCTCAGAAATTTTTCCATGATATGAATGAGTTGAATAAATTGTTATGAAAAGGCCAATGAATTCAACGTTTGGAGGCTTTATTCAACTAATTCAAACATAATTCATAATCGAGATTACATCTGAAACAGAACAGAAATAATAATTAAACACAATGAAAACATAATAGCAGTTAGCAAAAGTAAGTAAAGTTAAATTTACAACAATATCTATCTGCTTTTTCCCTATTTACCTGAAATTTGTACATTGGTAACTTACCTGTGTTTGCGTGGATGTCTTTATGTCCTAATATTTTATAACATTTCTTGTGAATCTAGCGATTTCCACCTTTTTTAGTGGATCTAGTGGCGTCAGGTCACGCGCCAGTGCCCCAGGCCGGCGGCCGGCACAGATGTTAGGCGTAGCCTACTATGTGAAACTTAACAACTTTAAAATTTCTTGAATCGGACCCTCCCTTGCAAAAATTCTGGCTGCTCCTTTGTATAACACTTCTAAATTGAACTCAGTATCAAAAGTGGTAAGGCATTGGAATCCCAGTGACTGTCCTAACTCCTAATAAACCAATGATATTTGTTGATGGCGAGATGGGATAAGGTTAGCTTGGTTTGCGTTAGATTTAACCACCCCTAAACGTGGCGGCTATATTCACCACTGCGTATGTCCTTAAAATGTTAATGCCGATGTATTAATTAATTTTAAATTGATACATATATTTTACCAATTAATTTACCAAGAAAGTGGCTCCCAAAATTAATTGAGTCAATGGTGTGTTTTTATTAAATTAACTCTATCAGCTAATCAAAAACAAATTCAGAAAAATAATTATACATCACTGTTGTAACAATTATTTCACCACTTTTAATGTACGTTTTAAAACAACAGTTTTTGTGTTTATGAAATAAAATGTCTGAAGTTACTAACAACTTTATAGTCGTTTGTCTTACCATCAGTGGCGGCTCGTGACTTTCAGTTATGGGGGTGCTGCCTCAGAAATTGCGAACAATTGTGTCGATTATATATATATGAGAGAGAGAGAAAGTCGAATAGATAAATAGATAACTACTCACTACTCAGTCATAAAAATAAGTAAAATAGTATCATAAAATCAATTATAGGGTACTTACGCTTAACGGGTAATTTCGAATTTGCCAAAAATTTTATTTATAAACAAATTCTATTCTTCTGTTTTTATTCTGAGCGAAAAAAATATTCTAAGAAATGAAAGCTATATATTGTAAATAATCTAATTATTATATAATTAACTTCAATCTCACGACAAAAAATAAATGATAACGAATCATTGATAAATGCAATTTGGAAATTAAATTTCGAATTAGCAAACGATACAGCAACACAACTACCACGTCAAACAAACAAATCGGCACTGCTCTGTCCACAGTGCTTTGGATCCTCTTAAACCCGCGATTCTGACTCGCTCTTCGTACGTCCGCCACCGAGGTTTCAAGCGTTTCGAACAAAATCTGGAACTGTTAAGTACGCAGTTCCACGGGAAGGCTGAAGCTACTTTCGTGATTCATTCGTTCGGCATTGAAATAGTTTAAGGAAAAAAGGATATAATCTGATTTAAAAACTCAAAGTTCATTGAAAAAAAACAATCAGAGAGGCTATTTTAAAATTTAAATATAAAGATCATAAGATCATGGGGGTGCTGCAGTTCCACACTGCCTACCTGCGAGCCGCTCCTGCAAGTTACCATAGACGTTAATGCAAAGTAAACAAAATTTAAAGGCTAACTAAAGTTTAGTATTTAAGGATTCTTAAATAGATCAGTACCGTGTATGCTTTATCTAAACAAAATAGCAGTATAATCATTCATTTACATGTGAACCAAGTTGACAGTGATTCATTTAAAATTAAGCATACATGTTATTGGTGCTGTTTTGGAATTTTTAAATATCAGACTTCAGTTAGCCTTTAAATTTTGCTTTCTTTGATTTAACTTCTATGATAACTGACATACTATTAGAAAGCTTTTTTAGTAACTTTAGGCAGTCTGTTTCACAAACAAAAAATATTGTCTTAAAACTTCCATTAAAACGGGCAAAGTATTTGTTTACAACACGGTGTGATTATTTTTTCTGAATTTGTTCATTTGTTTTTGGTTAGTCGATAGAATTAATTTAACTGACCCGCTATTGCTTCGATTTGGGAGCCCTCAGCTCTGTTCGATTTTGTAATTTACATTATTGCTCCCACAAAAGCATTTCTGATTTTATGGTATAAAACTTTGGTTAAAATATTTAACTACTGTAAAGTATATAACGAGAATAGAATTATAATATAGCTTTCAATATAAGTTAATTTCGATATTTTCACACTGCTTTGTTTATGTTAATTAGGTGGTCCGATGCGATTTTGCTCCGACTCTTTTTCAGCCGACTTGGAAATTTGTCAAGTATTTTGAGCCGACAAACTTCATGAACGTCGAACAGGTGTGCATAGTAAAGTAATGGGTCTATAGGAAGCTAGTTCTGTTGGATTTTTGTTTGGTTTGAGTAGTGTAATAACAAGGTAAAATTATTACACTACTCAAACCAAACAAAGATCCAACAGAACCTAGAGGACAATGATTATGTTTATGTTTATGTTTATGTTTTATTCAAGTGATTACTTATTATGCTTATTCCTTTTTCAGAAGACTGTTGTCATTGTTTGACTTTATATAAATAAATAAATGATTACAAAGAGTTGGTTCTCATTTAGAACCAGCTTCCTATAGACCCATTACTTTACTATGCATACCTTCCAAAGTAACAGAAAGACTAAGCTTACAAATCACCAACCAACACAACCACTATCGCCTACTCAACATGGATTCAGAAGCTCACCACTCAACCACGATATTACTCACTAACCTCACGCAGCACATCATGGATGGCATCAACTCTAGACGAGCAGTTTAATTTTAACATCATTATCTTTTGCAAACCACATTCAGGACATTGAAAACAAATGTACGTCAAGACTTAGCACACTTAGAGTACTAACAGGCACAAACTTTGGACACCAGCAGGAAACAACATCACCCATATACAAACAATATATTCGCTCAGTTATGGACTATTCTAGCCCATGCTGGGCACAGTGGGCACCCATTATCTCAAACACACACACAAACACCTTACAGACAATACAAAACAACGCACTTTGTATCATTACAGGATGTACTCAAACAACACCAATAGAACACTTGCACACAGAAACAAAAATACTGAAAGTTAGGGAATATTTAGATATGAGGGGAACACAGTTCATGGCAGCAGCGACAACTAACCCACAACACCCTTGCCACTGCATGCACAATCATGCACCAACACCTCGTACCATTAAGGTAACATCAGAGAGACATTATAACCAAATACTCCATTCCATACCACGCCCCACAGACATCACACAGTACAGAAAACCAAAGGTGGGCACCCGGGCCTCAAAAAGGACCGACGGTCCCGGTCCTTTCTGAAGATAGGACCTAGGAACGACTCGGTCCTCGGTCCTTATATATAATATAAGTGAAAAATTTGATTAAAATGAAAAATGAAATTAAAGACACCGGAAATCTTTAATTTTATTAACGTAAATTATAATTAATACAATACATAAATGATGAAAAAAAGTTATTAAGTTAAATGCTTGAGTTTCCCTTCAAGAAGACTAGCATTTCAAAATGGCTGTCACTGAGCCCTGACCTTTTCGGCTTGAGGACGTCCTTCCCCAAAGAGAAGAGCCTCTCCACGGCGGCACTGGATGGGATAGGCGTGTTAAACTTGATGAACAAGTCCTTCAACGCCGGGCTGGGGAACGAGTCCTTGTTGAAGATGAAGGGTTTCACAGGCCTCTCGCTGAGAAATGTCTCCACCAACTTGGTCCCGGTCTCCTTCGGCTTCTCCCCGCCCTGGAGGAAACGATCCATCTTCTTTAGAACTTCAAATAATGGAGGAAACGATCCATCTTCTTTAGAACTTCAAATAACCACTAAACACACTAAAATCACTAAAAAAGACCGTCCGGAATTGCTTAAAAATGGACCGTCGCTCCTCATTCGGTCCTCACTGAGAAAAGGACAGACTTTCCCGCTCACGGTCCTTAAAAAGGACCGAGTTCCTGGAGTTCGGTCCTTTTGGAACTCGGTCCTGCCCACCTTTGCAGAAAACACATACACACACACCTAACCCACAAAGCACTGACACGACTCGGTCCGAATGCGGTCCTCGGTGCGAAGCCGCCATCCAATGACAGGTCAGAAACCAGCCTAAGTAGATTGGATCGGATTGGATCCGATGTGGACATCACACCCAACTTACAGACATATAACACAGTCTAGACAACTCCACAGACGACACTTGCCACCTGTACCAGGACACACCACAAATAATTGAACACATTATGACAGACTCTACCGCTCTAGCACAACAATGAACACAACACAACATCACTAGTGCGCTGAACCTCTGGTCCACTCCGGAGAGGGTCATCGTTTACCTGCAGTGCCGCCGGCTTGCGATGGGCTGATCGGCCAACCAACAACAACAACAACATCGAACAGTAATTTACTAATTTAGATGATAATGGCTAGAAGAACAGTTTCATTTACCAGTTTATGTTAAGTCATTCATGCAATGCATGGAAATATACAATAAGTATATGTAGTTGTATTTTCAAGTTTTTCTTTTTATTCATGA
Organism: Bathynomus jamesi; assembly: GCA_023014485.1. Taxonomy (NCBI): domain Eukaryota; kingdom Metazoa; phylum Arthropoda; class Malacostraca; order Isopoda; family Cirolanidae; genus Bathynomus; species Bathynomus jamesi. The sequence goes on from JAJOZX010011047.1 coordinate 120,249, forward strand.
AAACGTCTGATATATAAGGGAAGTGCTATTTCTATCTTGTCTCTCATCCATGTCATACAACTATTGCACTGCAACTTGCAGATAGGCATTGTACCTACTGCGGGCATAGTGCCTATTCTATTTTTTTATTCATTTTCAAGTTTTTCTTTTTTTTTTCCGTGAAAACGTCTAATATATAAGGGAAGTACTATTTCTATTGTGTCTCTCATCCATGTCATACAACTATTGCACTGCAACTCGCAGATAGGCATTGTACCTACTGCAGGCATAGGGCCTATTCTATTTTTTTTCTTGTCATATATCTTCTTGAACACTAAGAAGAAAGCGGCTCTATGCAGCTAAGGAATTAGGTGTTTAGAGCAAAAAAGGTGAATTTTGAGCCATGAACGATAGGGCCTACCGGTAGTCTTATTGAAACAACGTAATCCAAGTCTAAGTAAGTGTTTTGGTAGGCTCACCGAACATGATTAGGTGTATTTTCCATTACATTTGGAAAGAATCCACTCTGCCTATCATGATTATATAAGTCATGAACTATATTTTATAATAAAATTGTGTAAAGTATCAATTTTAAATTTTAAGGATTATTCAGTTAAAATTTGTGAGCACATAGTCCTGTACCAGTGAAAGGCTAAGTAGTGCCTAGGCCTAGCCTAACCCACTTTTGGTATACGTATACTTTAATGTTGGAAATTTGGTAAATTTCTAATCCAAATGGCAACTAGTAGTAATGTTGCATATAGAAAGTTGTTTTAGGAGATACTGAATACAGTCGTGAGGTTTATTTTTGTCACTAATTAAAACTAACCTAGGTAATTTTTTACTATCACTCCAGTCTCTTCAATTCCCATAATTTATAGATCAATGGATTCGTTATTACACCAGGAATGCGATTTGGATAGTCTCAAGTGAGGGAACTGGCCCAAAACTAAGTTAGGACACGAAGTTTATTTTGGGGTATAAGTGTGAAAAAATACCCTAAAATGCGGGTAATTCCTTCAGTAGAGACTATCTAGGGCGCATTCGCGATGTAAAAACGAATCCATTGATATATAAATTATGGAAATTGTAGAAATAGCCAATATGAGTGACCTAAAAGGTATATATATACACATTTATATATATGTAGTAAAATGAACACTGTATATATTCACTGGGATCTTTTCCGTTTGACTGCCGCCATTGAAACATAATTAAACTCCAGCCTTCTTTAGTTAGCTTTATAAGGCTAACACAAAAATATCATGACCTAACCTAACCAATCATCAAGGTCGTACAGTTGACCTAATGATTGGTTAGGTTAGGTCGTGATATTTTCGTTAGCCTTATAAAGCTAAGTAAAGAAGGCTGGAGTTTAATTATGTTTCAATGGCGGCAGTCAAACGGAAAAGATCCAGTGAATATATACAGTGTTTCGTTTTACTACATATATATAAATGTGTATATATATACCTTTTAGGTCACTCATATTGGCTATTTCTACAATTTCCATAATTTATATATCAATGGATTCGTTTTACATCGCGAATGCACCCTAGATAGTCTCTACTGAAGGAATTACCCGCATTTTAGGGTATTTTTTCACACTTATACCCCAAAATAAACTTCGTGTCCTAACTTAGTTTTGGGCCAGTTCCCTCACTTGAGACTATCCAAATCGCATTCCTGGTGTAATAACGAATCCATTGATCTATAAATTATGGGAATTGAAGAGACTGGAGTGATAGTAAAAATTACCTAGGTTAGTTTTAATTAGTGACAAAAATAAACCTCACGACTGTATTCAGTATCTCCTAAAACAACTTTCTATATGCAACATTACTACTAGTTGCCATTTGGATTAGAAATTTACCAAATTTCCAACATTAAAGTATACGTATACCAAAAGTGGGTTAGGCTAGGCCTAGGCACTACTTAGCCTTTCACTGGTACAGGACTATGTGCTCACAAATTTTAACTGAATAATCCTTAAAATTTAAAATTGATACTTTACACAATTTTATTATAAAATATAGTTCATGACTTATATAATCATGATAGGCAGAGTGGATTCTTTCCAAATGTAATGGAAAATACACCTAATCATGTTCGGTGAGCCTACCAAAACACTTACTTAGACTTGGATTACGTTGTTTCAATAAGACTACCGGTAGGCCCTATCGTTCATGGCTCAAAATTCACCTTTTTTGCTCTAAACACCTAATTCCTTAGCTGCATAGAGCCGCTTTCTTCTTAGTGTTCAAGAAGATATATGACAAGAAAAAAAATAGAATAGGCCCTATGCCTGCAGTAGGTACAATGCCTATCTGCGAGTTGCAGTGCAATAGTTGTATGACATGGATGAGAGACACAATAGAAATAGTACTTCCCTTATATATTAGACGTTTTCACGGAAAAAAAAAAAGAAAAACTTGAAAATGAATAAAAAAATAGAATAGGCACTATGCCCGCAGTAGGTACAATGCCTATCTGCAAGTTGCAGTGCAATAGTTGTATGACATGGATGAGAGACAAGATAGAAATAGCACTTCCCTTATATATCAGACGTTTTCATGAATAAAAAGAAAAACTTGAAAATACAACTACATATACTTATTGTATATTTCCATGCATTGCATGAATGACTTAACATAAACTGGTAAATGAAACTGTTCTTCTAGCCATTATCATCTAAATTAGTAAATTACTGTTCGATGTTGTTGTTGTTGTTGGTTGGCCGATCAGCCCATCGCAAGCCGGCGGCACTGCAGGTAAACGATGACCCTCTCGGAGTGGACCAGAGGTTCAGCGCACTAGTGATGTTGTGTTGTGTTCATTGTTGTGCTAGAGCGGTAGAGTCTGTCATAATGTGTTCAATTATTTGTGGTGTGTCCTGGTACAGGTGGCAAGTGTCGTCTGTGGAGTTGTCTAGACTGTGTTATATGTCTGTAAGTTGGGTGTGATGTCCACATCGGATCCAATCCGATCCAATCTACTTAGGCTGGTTTCTGACCTGTCATTGGATGGCGGCTTCGCACCGAGGACCGCATTCGGACCGAGTCGTGTCAGTGCTTTGTGGGTTAGGTGTGTGTGTATGTGTTTTCTGCAAAGGTGGGCAGGACCGAGTTCCAAAAGGACCGAACTCCAGGAACTCGGTCCTTTTTAAGGACCGTGAGCGGGAAAGTCTGTCCTTTCTCAGTGAGGACCGAATGAGGAGCGACGGTCCATTTTTAAGCAATTCCGGACGGTCTTTTTTAGTGATTTTAGTGTGTTTAGTGGTTATTTGAAGTTCTAAAGAAGATGGATCGTTTCCTCCATTATTTGAAGTTCTAAAGAAGATGGATCGTTTCCTCCAGGGCGGGGAGAAGCCGAAGGAGACCGGGACCAAGTTGGTGGAGACATTTCTCAGCGAGAGGCCTGTGAAACCCTTCATCTTCAACAAGGACTCGTTCCCCAGCCCGGCGTTGAAGGACTTGTTCATCAAGTTTAACACGCCTATCCCATCCAGTGCCGCCGTGGAGAGGCTCTTCTCTTTGGGAAGGACGTCCTCAAGCCGAAAAGGTCAGGGCTCAGTGACAGCCATTTTGAAATGCTAGTCTCTTGAAGGGAAACTCAAGCATTTAACTTAATAACTTTTTTTCATCATTTATGTATTGTATTAATTATAATTTACGTTAATAAAATTAAAGATTTCCGGTGTCTTTAATTTCATTTTTCATTTTAATCAAATTTTTCACTTATATTATATATAAGGACCGAGGACCGAGTCGTTCCTAGGTCCTATCTTCAGAAAGGACCGGGACCGTCGGTCCTTTTTGAGGCCCGGGTGCCCACCTTTGGTTTTCTGTACTGTGTGATGTCTGTGGGGCGTGGTATGGAATGGAGTATTTGGTTATAATGTCTCTCTGATGTTACCTTAATGGTACGAGGTGTTGGTGCATGATTGTGCATGCAGTGGCAAGGGTGTTGTGGGTTAGTTGTCGCTGCTGCCATGAACTGTGTTCCCCTCATATCTAAATATTCCCTAACTTTCAGTATTTTTGTTTCTGTGTGCAAGTGTTCTATTGGTGTTGTTTGAGTACATCCTGTAATGATACAAAGTGCGTTGTTTTGTATTGTCTGTAAGGTGTTTGTGTGTGTGTTTGAGATAATGGGTGCCCACTGTGCCCAGCATGGGCTAGAATAGTCCATAACTGAGCGAATATATTGTTTGTATATGGGTGATGTTGTTTCCTGCTGGTGTCCAAAGTTTGTGCCTGTTAGTACTCTAAGTGTGCTAAGTCTTGACGTACATTTGTTTTCAATGTCCTGAATGTGGTTTGCAAAAGATAATGATGTTAAAATTAAACTGCTCGTCTAGAGTTGATGCCATCCATGATGTGCTGCGTGAGGTTAGTGAGTAATATCGTGGTTGAGTGGTGAGCTTCTGAATCCATGTTGAGTAGGCGATAGTGGTTGTGTTGGTTGGTGATTTGTAAGCTTAGTCTTTCTGTTACTTTGGAAGGTATGCATAGTAAAGTAATGGGTCTATAGGAAGCTGGTTCTAAATGAGAACCAACTCTTTGTAATCATTTATTTATTTATATAAAGTCAAACAATGACAACAGTCTTCTGAAAAAGGAATAAGCATAATAAGTAATCACTTGAATAAAACATAAACATAAACATAAACATAATCATTGTCCTCTAGGTTCTGTTGGATCTTTGTTTGGTTTGAGTAGTGTAATAATTTTACCTTGTTATTACACTACTCAAACCAAACAAAAATCCAACAGAACTAGCTTCCTATAGACCCATTACTTTACTATGCACACCTGTTCGACGTTCATGAAGTTTGTCGGCTCAAAATACTTGACAAATTTCCAAGTCGGCTGAAAAAGAGTCGGAGCAAAATCGCATCGGACCACCTAATTAACATAAACAAAGCAGTGTGAAAATATCGAAATTAACTTATATTGAAAGCTATATTATAATTCTATTCTCGTTATATACTTTACAGTAGTTAAATATTTTAACCAAAGTTTTATACCATAAAATCAGAAATACTTTTGTGGGAGCAATAATGTAAATTACAAAATCGAACAGAGCTGAGGGCTCCCAAATCGAAGCAATAGCGGGTCAGTTAAATTAATTCTATCGACTAACCAAAAACAAATGAACAAATTCAGAAAAAATAATCACACCGTGTTGTAAACAAATACTTTGCCCGTTTTAATGGAAGTTTTAAGACAATATTTTTTGTTTGTGAAACAGACTGCCTAAAGTTACTAAAAAAGCTTTCTAATAGTATATCAGTTATCATAGAAGTTAAATCAAAGAAAGCAAAATAAAGGCTAACTGAAGTCTGATATTTAAAAATTCCAAAACAGCACCAATAACATGTATGCTTAATTTTAAATGAATCACTGTCAACTTGGTTCACATGTAAATGAATGATTATACTGCGTATTTTGTTTAGATAAAGCATACACGGTACTGATCTATTTAAGAATCCTTAAATACTAAACTTTAGTTAGCCTTTAAATTTTGTTTACTTTGCATTAACGTCTATGGTAACTTGCAGGAGCGGCTCGCAGGTAGGCAGTGTGGAACTGCAGCACCCCCATGATCTTATGATCTTTATATTTAAATATTTAAAATAGCCTCTCTGATTGTTTTTTTTCAATGAACTTTGAGTTTTTAAATCAGATTATATCCTTTTTTCCTTAAACTATTTCAATGCCGAACGAATGAATCACGAAAGTAGCTTCAGCCTTCCCGTGGAACTGCGTACTTAACAGTTCCAGATTTTGTTCGAAACGCTTGAAACCTCGGTGGCGGACGTACGAAGAGCGAGTCAGAATCGCGGGTTTAAGAGGATCCAAAGCACTGTGGACAGAGCAGTGCCGATTTGTTTGTTTGACGTGGTAGTTGTGTTGCTGTATCGTTTGCTAATTCGAAATTTAATTTCCAAATTGCATTATCAATGATTCGTTATCATTTATTTTTTGTCGTGAGATTGAAGTTAATTATATAATAATTAGATTATTTACAATATATAGCTTTCATTTCTTAGAATATTTTTTCGCTCAGAATAAAAACAGAAGAATAGAATTTGTTTATAAATAAAATTTTTGGCAAATTCGAAATTACCCGTTAAGCGTAAGTACCCTATAATTGATTTTATGATACTATTTTACTTATTTTTATGACTGAGTAGTGAGTAGTTATCTATTTATCTATTCGACTTTCTCTCTCTCTCATATATATATATAATCGACACAATTGTTCGCAATTTCTGAGGCAGCACCCCCATAACTGAAAGTCACGAGCCGCCACTGATGGTAAGACAACGACTATAAAGTTGTTAGTAACTTCAGACATTTTATTTCATAAACACAAAAACTGTTGTTTTAAAACGTACATTAAAAGTGGTGAAATAATTGTTACAACAGTGATGTATAATTATTTTCTGAATTTGTTTTTGATTAGCTGATAGAGTTAATTTAATAAAAACACACCATTGACTCAATTAATTTTGGGAGCCACTTTCTGGTAAATTAATTGGTAAAATATATGTATCAATTTAAAATTAATTAATACATCGGCATTAACATTTTAAGGACATACGCAGTGGTGAATATAGCCGCCACGTTTAGGGGTGGTTAAATCTAACGCAAACCAAGCTAACCTTATCCCATCTCGCCATCAACAAATATCATTGGTTTATTAGGAGTTAGGACAGTCACTGGATTCCAATGCCTTACCACTTTTGATACTGAGTTCAATTTAGAAGTGTTATACAAAGGAGCAGCCAGAATTTTTGCAAGGGAGGGTCCGATTCAAGAAATTTTAAAGTTGTTAAGTTTCACATAGTAGGCTACGCCTAACATCTGTGCCGGCCGCCGGCCTGGGGCACTGGCGCGTGACCTGACGCCACTAGATCCACTAAAAAAGGTGGAAATCGCTAGATTCACAAGAAATGTTATAAAATATTAGGACATAAAGACATCCACGCAAACACAGGTAAGTTACCAATGTACAAATTTCAGGTAAATAGGGAAAAAGCAGATAGATATTGTTGTAAATTTAACTTTACTTACTTTTGCTAACTGCTATTATGTTTTCATTGTGTTTAATTATTATTTCTGTTCTGTTTCAGATGTAATCTCGATTATGAATTATGTTTGAATTAGTTGAATAAAGCCTCCAAACGTTGAATTCATTGGCCTTTTCATAACAATTTATTCAACTCATTCATATCATGGAAAAATTTCTGAGGCCTGAAAGATTTAATACAGACTCCAACTGTGCTAACGCAGCTAAGGAATGGAATCACTGGTTCCGCACATTCAATAACTTCCTCTCATCATTAGCTGACAATACTGTGGACAAATTGGCTCTTCTGGTGAACTATGTTACACCTACTGTCTATGAATTTATAGGTGACTGCAATACCTATGAAGACGCTATAGCTATCCTCGAAGGAATTTACGTAAAACCTCAGAATGAAATCTATGCTAGACATTTGCTTGCAGTCCGCAAAGAGGAGACTGGGGAGTCACTCGATACATTTCTCCAAGCACTGAAACAACTCAGTCGTGACTGCAACTTTTGCGACAGTACTGCAGTGCAATGTCGTGATGACTCCATTCGTGACTCTTTCATCAGTGGACTTCGATCCTCAGCGATTCGCCAGCGATTGTTGGAAAACAGAACTTTAGATCTTCAAACTGCCTACGATCAGGCTCGGGCCTTGGACGCTGCACAGCTACAGGCCGAATCATACCCCACTTATCATTCATCTGTTGTTGCCATGGCCGAATCAGAAAACAAGCCAAAAACGCCTTTATCTAACCGATCAGAATACAGTCCAATTGAGTCGGACGCTCCTGAAGATTCTGCCATGTCAGCTGCTGTAGTGCAGAAGTGCTACTTCTGCGGATTTCCTCGACACCCTCGGAACAAATGCCCTGCTCGAGAGGCTGTTTGTGGCCGGTGCACTAAAAAAGGACACTTCGCTAAAGTCTGGCGATCTGCTGCTGCTAAACCTACCTCTGCGGCAGCTCCATATTTGGCTACCATTTCTGCATCAGTTCCTGGCAGTTTATCGAAAGCTCTCCTACGAGTAAAGATTAATGGCATAACGGCCGACGCTCTCGTCGACACTGGAAGCTCGGAAAGTTTCATCTGCACAGAGTTTTGTCTGCACAATTCTTTGCAATTGCTTCCCTGCTCCAGTAGCATTTCCATGGCTTCTACAGCATTTTCAGCGAGGGCCGCTGGTGTGTGTCATGCACAACTTGAGTACGATACTCATGTTTTTCAAGACGTCAAATTCACTGCTTTAAAGCATCTATGCGCTAATGTAATACTGGGGCATGATGTTTTGGGTGAGCATGAACGAGTGGAAATAGCGTTTAATGGTGCACATCCTCCACTCAAATTATGTAGTCTTGCTGCCGCGTCGGTGCCTCCACCCTCTCTATTTTCCTACCTCACGCCTGACTGCCGACCAATCGCAGATAAATCTCGACGATATTCGCTATCAGATTCAAAATTCATAGATTCTGAAATCTCTCGTCTTCTCAAAGAGGGTATCATCGAACCCAGCATTTCTCCATGGCGTGCCCAGGTTCTCGTCACAACGAACGAACGACACAAAAAGAGAATGGTGGTCGATTATTCTCGGACGATAAACAGATTTACTTTTCTCGATGCCTATCCATTGCCCCGCATTGATGAGATGGTTAAAGAGATCTCCCAATATGGATTCTACAGCACTCTAGACCTGAAAAGTGCGTACCATCAGATAGCTCTCAAAGAAGAAGAGAGAATATACACTGCATTTGAAGCGAATCAAAGACTGTACCAGTTTCGTAGAATACCTTTTGGAGTCACCACTGGCGTTGCGAGTTTTCAGCGTGTTATCGATGACGTTATTGCTAAGGAAAACCTAAGAGCTACCTATGCCTATATTGATAACGTCACTATTTGTGGCCGTACTCAGCAGGAGCGCGACAGGAATCTTGATTGTTTTCTCGCTGCTTCCAAGAAATACAACCTTACATTTAATACATATAAAAGCGTGTTTTCTGCCCAATCAATCAATCTTCTTGGTTATTGTGTTAGCAAGGGCACTATGAAGCCAGATCCTGAACGAATAAAAACCATTGCTGGAGCTACCGCTCCCATCAGACCTTCCGTCGCTCCGTCGAGCATTAGGCATGTTCTCTTACTACTCACAGTGGATCCCTCATTTCTCGGAAAAGATTCATCCTCTCACTCGATCTACAGAATTCCTTCTTTCCAGTGATGCAAATGCTGCATTTCAGTCATTGAAGCAAGACATACGGAATGCAGTGGTGATGGCTATAGACTCTACTTCTCCATTCGTTGTTGAGACTGATGCGTCTGAACATGCGATAGCCGCTACTCTAAATCAAATGGGACGGCCTGTCGCATTCTTCTCCAGAACGCTCTCAAAATCAGAGCAACATCACTCTGCCATAGAAAAAGAAGCTTATGCCATTGTTGAGGCATTGCGGAAATGGAAGCACTTTCTCCTTGGGCATCACTTTCAGCTCGTTACAGATAAAAAATCAGTGGCATTTATGTTCAACAACAGAGAGACTGGAAAGATAAAGAATGAAAAGATAATGAGATGGCGCTTGGAACTGTCATCCTACTGCTACGACAGCGTTTACCGACCAGGTAGAGATAATGTAGCCGGGATGCACTGTCACGCAGTCATTGTTCGGCTACGGGAACTGATCTATTATATCAATTGCACGATTCTCTCTGTCACCTGGAGTAACTAGGATGGCCCATTTCATCCGTTGCCGCAATCTTCCTTACTCAATGGATGATATAAAGAAAATGACAGCTTCTTGCTCTCTATGTGCGCAACTCAAGCCTCGATTTTATAAACACCAGCAGATCATCTAATTAAAGCAACTCAACCATTCGAGAGGCTCAATATTGATTTCAAACGTCCTCTGCCTTCTTCAACTGGTAACAAGTACCTTCTCGTAATCATTGACGAATTCTCACGGTTTCCTTTTGCTTTCCCTTCCCCCGATCTATCTTCATCTTCGGTCATCAAGTCCTTATGCCAATTGTTCTCCATTTTTGGCATGCCAGCATTCGTGCATAGTGACCGGGGTCTTCCTTTATGTCACATGAACTACGGAAATTCCTCCATGAGAGGAGAGTGGCTACCAGCCGTACCACTCCATACAACCCACAGGGTAATGGTCAAGTCGAGCGCAATAATAGCATTATTTGGAAGGCCGTATCTTTAGCTGTGAAATCCCGAGATTTGGATAGCTCTCAATGGGAAGCTGTACTCCCGGACGCCTTACGTTCTGTTCGATCCTTGCTCTCAACTGCCACTAATATGACACCTCACGAACGATTCTTTGGATTTCCTCGTCGATCATCTTATGGCAGTGCTATACCAACATGGTTGGTCTCACCGGGGAGGGCTCTCCTCAAAAGACACGTACGTCATCATAAAGACGACCCATTGGTCGACGAAGTAGAGATATTAGATGCTAATCCACAATATGCGCACGTACGTCTACAGGATGGACGGGAGACCACAGTTTCCGTCAGGCATTTAGCACCAGCCCCGCAAGAAAATGTCCGTTTGGATGCAGATGCAGAACCTGTGATCTCTACATCCAATGAACAAAGGCAAGAAACTTCCACAAAGAACGATCCCCCGGATCTACCGTCAACTAAAAGCCCGAACTCCCCTGTACACATGGATGTGGAGAAAGCAGTGGTGGGCACCGTTAACCAAAAAGTTAACTTCGATAACGATAATCCGTTAACCCCAATTTTTAACTCCGATAACGATACTTCGATAATTTTACTACAAAGTTAACGGAAGTTAACGATAATCCGTTAACGATAACTATTTCTTTACTAACATTTAAAAAAATCAAGGAAAAAAGCTTTAAAACCCATAGAAAATGTTTATTTATGCAAAATCCAACAATAAATAGGTATTTAACTGTATTTTTATCAAATTTTGCAACTTTTTTGGTTAATAACTTTTTTTTTATTTTTAATAAAAAATGTACTGATTACATGTTTGAAACCCTTGTAACCACTAACCATTAACTAAATTTTAATTTACCAGAGAATTATTATGGCGGGAACTGAAAGATAAAATTAAATTTTAGGCACATTTATTAAAGACTATGACACAATGTGCTGGTTGCCCTTCAGAAAGACCAACTTCTCAAAGTTAGGCCCAACTGCCAGTCTTGACCTCTTGGGCCTCAGGATGTCCTTGCCGAGAGAGAAGAGCCGTTCCACTGCGGCAGAGGACGGAATTGGCAGACTGAATTTATGGCGGTTTGAATTCATTCGCGGAGCGGTGATCTTCCGTGAATGACTCCTCGCAGTTAACGTGTTAACGGACTTTAACAGACTAAATATCAAGTTATCGGAAGTTAACTGGTCCGATAACGATAAATGGAAATTAACTTCCGTTAATAGTCCGTTAAAAAAAGTTAACTTCGTTAATTAACTGTTATCGGATTAACGCTTTAGTGCCCAACACTGGGAGAAAGGTATGGAAGATGAGCAACGACACATCACCAAAAACAATAGTCCATCAATTGATGTTCCAGTCAATGCTGAAGACATCCCGTTACGTCGATCTCAGCGCCGCAGGAAAGCGCCGGATATTTTAGATTTGTAAGATATGTACTGTAATGTAATTCGTCTCATATTAATTTTTGAGAAAATTTATGTTTTGCCTTTTGGGAGGGGTAAATGTCGTAAATTTAACTTTACTTACTTTTGCTAACTGCTATTATGTTTTCATTGTGTTTAATTATTATTTCTGTTCTGTTTCAGATGTAATCTCGATTATGAATTATGTTTGAATTAGTTGAATAAAGCCTCTAAACGTTGAATTCATTGGCCTTTTCATAACAGATATAGAGCACTTCTGTAGGTAACATGAAGAAAAAGGGAAGGGTAAGAAAAAGTATTTTACGTGGCCTTTAGGAGATGGTGTTAGCCCCACCTTTATCAGTTTTGGGGGGCCATGGCCCCTTTGGCTCCCTCTGGGCCCGCTAATGGATATATGCAACGTAATTATGACATACATCATTACGGTTAAAACTGCAAAATAATAGTATATGTAATATATAAATAAATAATTAAAAATTTCCAGGTTTCTCTTATAAAAAAGATTTTGAAATTTTACTAGTAATTGTCGACAAGTCGTAGTAGCAAAACCTTTTGCCTACAAAGCCACGATCTATAGTTTCTGAAGTAATAGTAACGAAGTAGCAAAGACTTCATTCATACAAATCGGCTTGTCCTTTAACCAGTGGCGGCGGAACGTCAGGGCGCAAGGGGTAACCAAGTAGGATTGATTACCATACTGCTAGACTACATTCACTAGACTCCGTGAACATTCGAAAGTGCTACAGTTATGAACTTACAATTTACAAGATATGCTACATAGACCAAACACAAAGTAAATGTTTACTTTTTACTTTGAAAAACTTGTTTTTCAAAATTTAAAATGTCAAATATCTTCGCTGACAAGGGGACCTGAACCCCCCCTGTCATTTTAAGAGTGGGTCCCCCCTTCCGCCGCCCTTTTCTTCAGTATGTTTCCCCATGTATTATATATTTTCTATTCCTTTAAACAAGAATAATAATAATAATAAATTATCGCACCTCAAATCGTCTCAATAGGGACCAGAATTCTCAAGTTTATCGTTAGATAACATATACCATTACTCACTATATCGTGTAGTGTATCATAATCATTGAATTGTAGTTACGATGGGGTAAGATTTTGTTTATAAGGTAGTGTGCCTTAATTACCATACATTACATTTCATTTGGAAAACATGAAGCCATTGCGGCCTATGGAGTTATCCAAGTCATGAGCTATATATAATAATAATAAAATCTTGCCAAACGTCAATCTCAAGTCAGCTAATTAACATACAACTATTTACTACTACTATGGAAAAATTATACATACCTGTCATACATTTAACATTACAGTTCACAACAAAGCCTAATTCAAACCCAAGCTTATACAGTACACGCCTACAATATGGTACGTATATGGTATCTTTATTTCATAATAATTAAAGACAAATTATTAATTTATTGCATTAAATAACTACAAAATTGTCTCGGGATTGGCGAAAAAGCCTATTGAAAATGGGAAAAATTGCCATACGTAGAACCAAATATGTAGCCATTGTGCCTACATAACAGCAAGAAAAACGTATTTTTTCGTATAAAAATTTTTCATCGCTGATTCATGAAAATTACTTCGAGAGAAGAAATAATGAAAATACAAAAATTAGACGTCTGGGGACTTACTTTGCAAAGTAAGAGTATTATCTATTTATAACCGACATGCAAATATATCAGATCCAAAGGATCCAGTCAATTTCATTACGGTATCCATCCAACCAAAAATAAGTCACGATCCATATCGATTGCGGACCAAGTCAAAATTACCACCATATACATTACAATATATATACTTAGGAGGAAAAGTGTAGGTGTGGCTGTAAAGACTGTACAGTAATGTAGAAATGTGTGTGCACCCATTTTGGGTCTCCCATTTAAAGGTGTTTGTGGGGCAAGTGAAGATCATGAGTTTTTCAATACCTCACAGTACTATGGGGGGCACCGCTGAGCAGAGGAATCTCTTTAAATGGGGTGTGTAAGGACAGAGAGTATCCCCTAACACAAGATGCTGCCTCCCTATATCCCACAATACTTGTGTTGAGCTGTGGGATCTATCCCCACAAAGCCTTAATTTTACTACCTTAAACTATACCCAATCTATCAACATATGCGTCTAATCGATTTTTAAACATAATATAAAACTAATAAACTAATAACATAAAAGGATAGGCCTATTCCTTCAGGTATTTAGACATTGCGAATTGCCTGCATTAATTAGACAGAAAAACTCGTTGCATAACCCTATCGCCTACATCGAGAGAGAGAGAGAGAGGCGCAATAGGCAATCCGCGCGCCATACAACTAGAAGCGAGATCCAACGAAATAATAAGGTATGGTAGTTTCCTTTTTTACCTTTAGTCAGCGCTAACTGCTAAAGGACATTCAATTTAACATTAACCAAAAAAAACTATTTAACAAGGTCTTTTGAAGACCCCACAAACACATAATTTTTTAATGAAAAGACGTAGGGTCTTTGTCGTTGACTCGGCACTAAGATCTGGCGGAAATTTTCACCGGATCGCCAAGTTGATAGCAGCAACCTATAATCCTATACATTTTTTTTCATAACTACCAGAGTAGTACAATCTATTTACTATTTAAAATCTTGCAAAATGCAGTCTCAAGTCAGGTAATTAGCATACAACTATTTATCAATTTTTTCTTAAAATTAACTAACGAGCTACTGTTTACCATATCATATGGCATGTCATGTCATTAGTTGTCAAATAATAAATAAAAAATAAAGGCTAACTAAAGTTTAACATTTAAGTATTCTTAAGGAGCGCCAATACTATGAATGTTTTATTGAAACGACCACCAGAAATAAACACTAAGATTATTCATTTATATGTGATACAAGTTAGCAGTGATACACCCACAATACTGATACTTTTAATAATTCTTGGAGGTTAAACTTTAGTTAGAATTTATGACAATCTTCAGTTAGTTTATCGATTCTACTCCTGTGTTATCGTACATATGTGAAAACCTGTTACTTTACTCATCAACATTATTTTTCTCACAATCGTAGAACCTTTTGTATCTCCCACCAAGTCCCAATGACATTACAACATTTTTTTATTGAGTGCCCAGTTTCCGTTGTTTGAATATTGCAGAAGGCATAACAGGAATTGTCACTTCTTATCCTTCTGTCAGAGGACTTTCCTCTCAAAATAATTCCAACCTTCCTTCGTATCACCAACTTTTGTGATATCATTTAATCCATTCAGTGCTACTTTTGTATATTTTTGCAATGTGATTGTTTAATGTTACCGATCACGATTTATATACCTGTGAATATGTCATTTCTCCTACTGATATATACTGCAATAGTTGTTAGTTAATACCAGTGGTGGGCACCGTTAACCAAAAAGTTAACTTCGATAACGATAATCCGTTAACCCCAATTTTTAACTCCGATAATGATAATCCGATAATTTTACTACAAAGTTAACGGACATTAACGATAATCCGTTAACGATAACTATTTCTTTACTAACATTTAAAAAAATCAAGGAAAAAAGCTTTAAAACCCATAGAAAATGTTTATTTATGCAAAATCAAACAATAAATACTTATTTAACTGTATTTTTATCAAGTTTTGCAACTTTTTTGCTTAATAACTTTTTTTTTTATTTTTAATAAAAAATGTACTGATTACATGTTTTGAAACCCTTGTAACCACTAACCATTAACTAAATTTTAATTTACCAGAGAATTATTATGGCGGGAACTGAAAGGTAATATTAAATTTTAGGCATATTTATTAAAGACTATGACACAATGTGCTGGTTGTCCTTCAGAAAGACCAACTTCTCAAAGTTAGGCCCAACTGCCAGTCTTGACCTCTTGGGCCTCCCCATCCTCCCCTTGTGAGATCTGGAAGCAGACTGAAGTTATGTCGGTTTGAATTCATTCGCGGAGCGGTGATCTTCCGTGAATGACTCCTCGCAGTTAACGTGTTAACGGACTTTAACAGACTAAATATCGAGTTATCGGAAGTTAACTGGTCCGATAACGATAAATGGAAATTAACTTCCGTTAATAGTCCGTTAAAAAAAGTTAACTTCGTTAACTAACTGTTATCGGATTAACGCTTTAGTGCCCAACACTGGTTAATACCCTCATACACTCACCTCATTAGTTAGCTTACTAACAGGCCTCATTTTCATTTTTTCTTGAGTATTCTGGAATTGGCCTCAGAACTGAAGATGGTGCTGGCTACCTTTTGTCCTTTTTCATCTCTCACTTCATGCTCCAATTATTCATGAAATCTCTAGTCACATAATTTAGTGTAATTCGTGTGTGTGTGTGCGCGCGCGCGCGAATGACCCTTCATAGTTGGTTACACAGAAAACAGACTAATAATAATAATAGACTATATTTTTGACAGTTACCACTGACCAGTGTACAATAGCCAAGTAGTGTCCGTCAGAATACTCAATGAGCCTTTGTTGCTGGAAACAGTAATTTTTTTCTTTGGCCCGTTGTCGAAAGACAAGCCTCATCATCTATTATTTTCATAAGTTAGCTCCCAAATTCGCCCCGGAAGACCTAGGCTTCCTGTTCACTTTTTAGGGTTAGCTGAAAGACTAACTCTCATATAGCAGATTAGTGTTAGATTCATTATTCTTTATTGTATATCTAAATGATTTAGAGAAGAGAGTAGTTATTAAATACATAAATTTGCTGGTGATACAAATGTAGTTGCCCTAGAAGTCAAAGAACAGAGTAATTCTAAATGGTCATGAATCTGGGTGGCAGAAAGTCAGTCAAGAAATAGGATTAGAGAGAACAGTAATCAGTTGTAGGGAATTTAGATAAAGTAGTACAGTGTGAATTTACCATGGCTCGGGGCTCTATCATTAGGAATCAATTATAAGGGAAAGAAAACCTGTAGAAGATATATGTATTCCAGGAGGTAATATTTTTAAAGTCAATGAAAGGTAAATATTCATTTTAGCATACATCGATGTTTTTGACAAAAACATATTTTTATGGTAAATTTTTGGTCATTTTGCAAGAATCTGACATCCGTTTCCTGTGCAAATGTGTAGTTTTTGGGGGTCAGTTCCGTATTGCATTTGTCCTATTGTATTTGGACAATAAAGAGCCAGTAGATATAGTATACTTAGATTTTGCAAAGCCATTTGATACTCTTCCTCATGCAAGATTGTTGGTAAAAGTTAGAGCCCATGGTATAAGAGGTCATATAGCTGATTGGATAGAAGAATGGCTGAGAAATAGAAAACAGAGTTCATCTAAATGGAAATAAGTCTACTTGGAGACCCATATTGAGCGGAGTCCCACAGGGGTCTGTTCTGGGACCTCTGCTTTTTGTTGTCTATATAAATGATCTAGAGAAGGGCCTATCATGTAAAACCTCAAAATTTGATGATGATACAAAATTAGGTCATAATATTAAGTCAGTAGTAGGAGCAATGACAATATAAAAAGATAGACAGAGTAATAGCTTGGGCAGATAAGTGGGAGATGAAATTTAATATTGATAAGTGTAAGGTTATGCATATTGGGCCAAAAAATCCAGAATTTGAATACAATATGAATGGAATTTGGATTAAAAATGATGATAAAGAGAAAGACTTGGGTGTCACTATGACTAATGAACTTAAACCCTCAAATCACTGTATGGTAATCAGAAATAAAGCAAATGCTAGACTCAATCTCATGCAGACACACATTGAATACAAATCACCTAATATTATAAAGTAACTATACATTTCATATGTGAGACCCCTCCTCGAATATTGCATTCAATTTAATAGTCCTTATTTGATACAAGATATTGAAAAACTGGAAAAAGTATAGAAATGAGTAACAAGAATGATCCCATCTCTAAGACAATTGACGTATAAGGAAAGACTGGCGTATCTAAGCATGTTTTCATTAAAAAAGGAGGTTAAGGGGTGATATGATAGAGGTGTATAAAATGATAAAAGGGTTGGATAAGATAGATTTTGAGTCTCTTTTCATTAAAGATTGCAATAACCAGACTAGAGGTCATAGTATGAAATTATTTAAGCCAAGATGTAGAGTAAATTTAAGAAAACATAGTTTTACAAATAGAGTAATTAAGTTTTGGAATAGTCTGACAGAAGAAGTGGTGACTTCAGATATACTTGATTTTTTCAAAAGAAGGTTGGATAGTTTGATGTCTGCAAGAGACATCTGGTGATGGTGTTTAAGCCAATTTTTATTGCATGAATGGTACTAGTTTATTTCATATATATTATGTGCATTTGGGTGATAGATCCCACAGCTCAACACAGGTGTTGTGGGATATAGGGAGGCAGCATCTTGGGTTAGGGGATACTCTCTGTCCTTACACACCCTATTTAAAGAGATTCCTCTGCCGAGTGGTGCCTCCCATAGTACTGTGAGGTATTGAAAAACTTATGATCTTCACTTGCCCCACAAACACCTTTAAATGGGAGACCCAAAATGGGTGCATACACATTTCTACATTACAGTCTTTACAGCCACACCTACACTTTTCCTCCTAAGTATATATTGTAATGTATATGGATGTAAATTGTGACTTGGTCCGCAATTGATATGGACCGTGACTTATTTTTGGTTGGCACGGTACTGGTATTGATGGGATTCTTTGGATCTGATATATTTGCATGTCAGTTATAAATAGATATAGTGTGTAACATATTTGTGGATAGTAGCCTATTATGACTTTGATCCTCTGGATCTAGAGATTCTATCTTTAGTTTTAAATTAATAATAATTAGATTGATACTTTTAGTTTT
>JAJOZX010011048.1:0-37500 GCA_023014485.1 Bathynomus jamesi
AGTCACATAAATCAGAATACTTTTCAATCTTCCGATCTGTTCTGCATTTTGGTATCAGCCATTGTACAACTTTAGTAAATGAAAAAAACTAGCAAACCAAACAAACAGTGGACGATTCAAAACGCAAACCAACATAATTTGTGACATCTGTTCTGCGCTTGCGCGAAATTGACGCGCATGTGCAGAAGTGTTCGACGGACAGCAGTACGGCGGACGGTTCAAACCATGACACTGGATGTCGCTAGAAAATTTCGAAGATATATATATATCATTATTGGTTAAGTATTGCGGATCATCTGATGAGATTGTAAATACAAAATCTTGGCACATTTACAAATTTTATTGGAGAAGTAATACAACGGTTCACTGACTTCAAACAGTGTTAATTTTGGTCGGAAGAAAGAGCACGAAACTGACAAACGTCACCGGCACCATCTCCTTCTTTTATGTGAAGGATTATCCCGATTATATATTAATTCTGTAGATTTACTTTATTGGGATTATTAAAATAGAAATAGTTCTATACCTAAGCTTTAAGGTTAATTTAACTTAGTTTTCAGAAAGATCTAGGCATTCATTCAGTGCAAGCCGAAGGCCTCGGCCCCCACGAGCTCATTCCATCCAGTAGATAGCCTAACTTGGACCAAAGAGCTTTTAACTGAGCTAAAGATGATATTTAAGATGCCTTTAAAGTTTAGACTGTGATTGGTAAGGTTTGTAAGGAGGAAGTTTGGAAAGCGGATGAGGCTGTCGCATGTGAAAGTTGTGATAACCCTTCATGGACATGTGTGACAGATATGTAACATTTCAAATAAAGTGCTAAATTTCACTTCCAATGAGAATATTCGGCTAATTAACCATCTCCTCAGATTTGTAACATTTCGAAAAACCTCATTGACAACTCAATACCAAAGTTTTCGCAATTTGACTCATTTTCAGATCTATTTGTTATTGTGAATTGAGACTGTGTGTGTATGTTGGGGGGGGGGGATTTTTGTAAATTGAAATTATCAACTATCGGGTAAGAGTTTTACATTATTATTTTTTTTACAACTTCATATGAATGCCTTAGGGTAATTATAGTGAAATTTTCGAAATTAGGTATAATTGTACAAATATGCTTAGCAAATTTAAACGTAACATTTGCGAGCTATTGAAGAATAGGGACCACAGCCTTCTTTAGTTAGGCTTATAAGGCTAACTAACGAAAATATCACGACCTAACCCAACCAATTGTTAGGTTAACTGTACGCCCTTGATGATTGGATAGTTAGGTCATGATATTTTCGTTAGTTAGCCTTATAAAGCTAACTAAAGAAGGCTGGGGTCCCTATTCTTCAATAGCTCCTAAATTTGGGTAATGGTTCAGAATACGGGCACCACTTAATTAAGCAAAACTTCGAAAAATACCATAGACAAAGTTGTTTCATTAAAATACGTTGATTGCATGCATGTGACGCATAGTAAAAAAAAATGTTAGAAAATTACGAAAAAATATATATAGCTACTTTAGTGCTTTTTGGGTATGAATCTAGGAAATTTTGAGTTGGCAACCCTACTATCGTTCATTCACTTAACTTTGAAAATGGCTTCGGTTTGTGACGGATGTGCGGTGACGCTACTAGAGCTCGCGGCTGTTTTTGAGGATCGAATGAAACTAATTAAATTACTTGCGGACCACAAATTAATAAAAGTTACCTCTATCTGGTCGTCCTGCGATAGTGTGGTGAACATTGCGGCTGATAATAATTTCCGCTGTAATAGACGCGTCATTATTCATGGAAATAAGACTGTCAAGAGACGTAGGTGTAGGTTTAAGAAGTCTGCTTTCGCTGGTACGTTTTTCGACCATGCACATTTACAACCGGCTACCATCCTACATTCTACATAAGGGAATTGAGGGGGGGCGCAGCCCCCTCGTTAACTTAGGTTACATTAAGTTAATTACTAATTTGCACATTTTATGCATCCTCTCGTACTATTTGATGTGTAAAAAATGTTCGGAATAAATACATCTGGTAATGTAAATAATTACCATGTTTTTTCCTCCAAAACATGCTAAAACCATTGGTTTCCTGTTGTTTAGGATAAATCTGACCATCGCTATTACAGTAAATTATTGCTTGTGCTGTGTTCCCCCACCCAAAAACCCCCGGTTCCCACGGTGGTCCCCCCAGATTGTAGGATGGGTTGGGGGGAGTGAAATCACTTCAAGCAATAATTTACTGTAATGGCGATCGTCACATTCATCCTAAACAACAGGAACCCAATTAGTCCAGGCAATTTGTAGTTAGACCTGGGCAAAATTGCTTCAGAAGCTTTCTAAACTGTTTCCAGCTCAGGAACCATTGCCGAATAACATATCCAAAATCCGACAAAATTGGACCCGGGAACACCCCCAAAAATGAAATTCAAAATGGCGGACTGGATGTTTCCTACGAAAAAAAAATATATATATAATTTACGCTTTTATTTATGGAGATACATTTGATGCTTTTTCTTTCAGTTGTAATGTTTTAAATAATTCAACAATATACAACACAACCAATTACGCAAATATAATGTTATATAGCTTTTTACAGATTTTTATAATCAATAATACAACAATTATTTTTTTCCCAGTTTCAAGTTATGTTCATTACAGAAGAAGTGATACCTGGTCACAAACATACAGAAATTAATCCTCTTCATCATATCATCGGATAGATTACGGTACTTGGGTTGTTATCGCAACCACTGATTTGGCACTCGCCACAAGCGGCTGAACAGGGCATTCCATTACGCTTGCATCCACATCTTGAAGTAGCACATTTCGTCTTGCAGGAGCAGCGGATCATGTTGAGTAGATAATTTGGAGCTGGTGGCTTGTCGCAGGCTGTAGGGTAGTAGGAATTATTCTTTACATACCAACCCCACTGTTCTGCATCGATCTTCTCTTCTGTAGACTTCCAGATTAGTATTTGAAAGTATGTGCGAAAGCTGTGGTACTTTGTGGACGCATCGGTAGGTGGCAAACGTTTGGGTGTAACAAAAGATTTAGCTGTAGCTACCTTTTCAACTAACATTCGATGACGTAGTGCGTTAGTGGATTCAAGTGTTTTGCAGCCATACAACAGAAGCATTGCCTTTCTTCCAGCGGCTTCAATGTCAGTGTTGGCAACAATCAGAACAGAATGTATTTGCAACTGAACGGAGTTCAGCCACCTTCATCAGTGTGTCGATTGCTTTGGCTTTAGCACATCCAGAATTTTTTCGATCGGTATCACAGCCCGTGAAAGCATGCACAAACAGGAGATACTTGCAGATGTCATTGCCTAACAATGATTGAATGCTGAGAATATCATACACAGGATTAGGAGATGGTCCCCGTCTTATATCGCTGCGATAGTACAACTTGAAACCACTGTCCTTGGCATGGTACAGAAGGAGAATCAGCAAGTCGGTGTCTTCCCCTATTACTGTTGTAGTTGCATTTTCTGATGAGGAAACTGCTGCACGAACGATGTCCACATCAGCATCCCATCTGCGTTGTGAACAGTACACCTGTGCTTTTTCAACATCTCACCTACGAGGGAAATAAATGCTTGCTTGCTTGTTTTCATTAGCCAAGAAGTGTTCCTTCTGGCCAACAAACTTCATGCTTGGACTGAGATTCACATTTCTGCTTGTCTTGGTGCTGCGTCTTCTGTGGAGTCATGTCCTTGATCGTAGGAGAGCTGCTGTAGCCATCAAAACAATGATTGCTTTTCCATATGTTTTCAGAGTGAAATCGGCATATGAGTTGGCGATGCTGTCATAGTTTCATCTTGACGCCAGGAAACACGATGTAGTAGAGATCCACCATCCAATACGTACTGGTCTGTGCACTGAATTTCTTGAACTACTTCCATGCGTAAAGTGTCAGTGTATTTGATTATTGCATGAGCTAGCTGAGACTTATCGGGTTTCCTCAAGATACTTCGTGATTCGAACAATGCAGGAGGATATATGCACACAGTTCGTAACACATGACATCTTCAAGATGTCAGTGGCAACAGTCATCATTCTCTGAAACAGTAGTGCAGGATCTACTTCTATATCTGAAGCATCAGTGATCACAACGGCAGAAGCAGATCCTAGTGTTTTCACTTTGTCAGATCTTTTGGCAGAATATGTAAAGGCTTGTTTCCCAATCATTTTTACGACAATGTTCGTACCGATTGAATGCAATTGATGAACGTTAACTCCAGGCTCAGCAGTTAGCCCTGTTACAATGTTGCAGAGACCCGAGGTAGAATGGAATGGGGATAAGGATTCCAGACGTTCAAGTACTTTCTTCATGTCATTACTGTCCCTGATTTGTCTACTTCCCCTCATTTCCTTGTGCTGTTCACTACTTTCCAACAAAACTCTGGTGTATTCCTGCATTGCTAAGTTATAAGTGGAACACAGAGGCATAGAAAAGAGCCACGTTGTCCTTTGGATGTCTGTAAATCCACTTCCGCGTGTCAGTCCGCCTCTGCTTTTCAGGGAACGCATTAGTACTTGTTCTATCACCAGGTCTGTGCCGAGTCCGGCCATAATCTGTCGCTTCTTCTTACCACAAAACTTACCTTCCTGGAACATTTTGTTAACGGCTGGATTTTCAGAAGGCAAACTTAACATTTTCTGCAGGTACAGGTATATCGATTTCAGGTAATTGTGATGTCCGGCTGCTGCAATTATGGGGATGGTCTCCAGCATAGCTTGCAAGTGCAAATCCCACGAGCCGGTTTTGTCTGCTGTTATCAAGGAACGTGCAATGTTGATCATTCGCTGATATTCCAACCAGAGTTGACTTGTTTGCGAAGTAGATTGTAGGTGTTTTCTTCGCATCCAAAGTGGTAGCAATCTGAGACAATGCATTCGAAGATTCCACATCCTCATCTGATTGTTTGGCGGTCATAACATCGTCGAGCAGGTCACAAGCTTCCTTATGGAGGTCAGGAGTTCCATCTTCATTACGAGGGAAAACGTCTGCGACTAGTAAGGTACTAAGAGCTGCATCTACTATCATATGACCACGTATCGCTCTTGAAACAGCTTTCCAGACATCATGTGTTGCACGGCATTTGGTCCGTATATTTCTTGAAGTACTTCAGACAATCCTGAACCATTCATAAGAGTACCGACTGCTCCCAAAAGATTCATCAGGTGTGAAATGATCCCAGCATTAAAACAATGTCCTGCAGGTCTCTCTGTTCATTGATGATTTGGGAAGCTTTCCAGAACAAAGGCTGATCAAAGGTAATAATGCATGGACTTTTTGATCGCGTGCTATCTTGCTCAAATATAGTAATGTCGAAAATGCAGGTCATGTCAGTTGGCGACATATCTATGATGGGAAGGAACGTGATCGACGCCACACCTGGATGTGAGACACTTGATCCACCGTGAATTGCCTGCATTGTTCCGGACCAACTTGGACCTGATCTTTCTGCTGAAAATATCTGCCAGAGAAGACTAAGTCGACTTATGGTGGCAGTGGGTACTGGAAGTTCGCGGAATGAGATATCCCTCAACATGCTTCTCGCGTCTATATTCTAATGTCAACGGTTGCAATCAATTCTTAATGTCATTGTCACCAACATTACGCCTGTGAATAGAAGGTGGATCTTGATCTTCGGAGTTATTGCGGCAATCATACCCATTCCATGAAAGGTATTCTTCCCATCCAAAGTGCAGACATCATGATCGACGTTATCTGCTGCTAGAAGGACTGCAGTGTTTTCATCAACAGTAAAAGAGCCAGACCCACTTGCCAGCGCCGCGTTTCTTTCGAATCTTGTTACTTCTGCATACGACGAACAGTAACCCAGCTGATGGAGAACGTCAATAAGGTACCTTGACCTAAAGTTGTGGTGTAGCTGAACCGACAAACCGATCTGTAGTGGACATAGTAATCCTCTAGGACGGGTTGCTTGCATAATGCTCTGCCCAATTGCACCTATTTTTCTTGAAGCATCCTGTCCCGCAAATGCTTTTGATAATAGCAATTTCAGACTGTTGGGAATGTAATCAAGAGCACTTTCTGCAGTGATGTCATTTGGAGATGGATACACATCTTTTCTAGGCGAGTCGACAGACTTGATATCACTTCTGATTATTTTTGCAGCAGCTTCTACTAGGTAAATCTTCTGTAGCTCTATATATATATCACATTCTTTCGACTTTGTGATAATTCACTGGGGAACAAATTTCAACTTTTTGTCTATTGAATTAGATTTGACAGTTAGTTCTAGGTAATTTGGGTGCGCTGAGCACGAATTTTTACTCGGTTTTGCTCTATCAAGTCCTGATTTTGCTCAATACCCCTCCTCTTTCGTCGTATTCATAAAAAGGTTTTTTTCGCAATACTCGCTGTCTTTTTGCAGTTACATTATGCAACTAGGTTTTTATCTAGGTATTTGTACCTATTGTTATGGTATTGTTGTATTATGTATATTTTTATATGTAACACCCTAAAAATATTTTTAATTTTGTCATTTTTAACCCATTTTAATATTAGTAAATTAAGCTAAAAATATCATAGAATTCTAAAATTTTCTCGAGCGTTCCTGTTCTCTGTAGAGTATTCTAGAGGGACAACTAAAATATAAAAGCGACTCGTTTCCAGAGTTAATCAGTCAATTCAATCAGTCAGTCAGTCAGTCAGTTGAGT
Organism: Bathynomus jamesi; assembly: GCA_023014485.1. Classification (NCBI taxonomy): domain Eukaryota; kingdom Metazoa; phylum Arthropoda; class Malacostraca; order Isopoda; family Cirolanidae; genus Bathynomus; species Bathynomus jamesi. Next base: position 6,680 of record JAJOZX010011048.1, read on the forward strand.
TAGTTAATTAAGTTTGGGCATTAACATAATTTTGAATTGGCATATGATTTAGTGAGTAATTTTGTCATCGTGATTTAATATAGTTGATTTAATTAGACGTAATTTATATTGTACCTACTCATCCTGTTTCTAGTTTAATTTCATAGATTGTAAGTACCTATTTCATAATAAGTACCTATTTAAACTAATTTTTGTGTTTATATTTCAGATTTTCTTAAATTATATGAATTAAGGGCTTTAAATACCTTTACAAATTGGCAGAACAATCAAGCAATATGTCATCAAGCACTAGAAAGTTCAAATGCAAAAACAACCCTGATTCCTTCTGTTATATATGTGGAAATTTTACACTTCCACATCAACGAGCAAATATAACTGACTTCGTAAAAAGAGCTTACTTAGCTTATTTGGCATAAAACTGGGGGACCAAGATAAATCGTGGGCTCCACATAAAGCCTGCACTATATGCATTGAAAGACTGCGACATTGGACGAAGGGTCGGATTCAAAAATACCTTTTGGAGTTGCGATGGTAAGTTTATGATTTCATAAAACTACGTAATTTAATCACTAGTATACTGTAACTTACCTAAATGTAATTGTAACTTAGGTACATAAACAAAATTTACAGAAAATGTTTATAAGAATCTCAAATATTGCATAAGGTTGAAACACATAGAAATGTTAAATGTTTGGGTGATAACTTTTGATAAAATTCATAAAAACAAGTCTCTCGTCGCTTTTGTTAACGCTTTACAATTTTTTTTCCATATCAGGTGTGGCGAGAGCCTACTAACCACGAGACCGATTGCTACCTTTGCTTTGTCAAGACTTCGGGCTTCACTAAGAAAAATAAACATTGTATCGAGTACCCAAATTTCGACACCGCGATACGACCTGTGCTACATTCAAATGAGATCCCCATTCCAAAATTTAAGGGTCTGCCAACTCAAGAATTAGTTGAAGATGTTCCTGAAAATATTGTTATGCACTTTGAGGAGTCCCCAGCGTATTTGAAAGTCAAAACGATCCGCAAAAGTTTAACCAGGCCGAGTTGAATGATCTTGTAAGGGATCTAAATTTGCCAAAAAAGGCTGCGGAAATTTTAGCTTCAAGACTTAAAGAGAAAACTTGCTTACTTCAAACACATACATTTCATTTTACAGAAAAAGAGAAGAACTTGTTAAATATTTTAGAACAGAGGATAGTTTAGTATATTGCTGCGACATAGTTGGTTTGTTAAAGAAGATGGGCGTTGAAGTCTTAAGTGTGTGTTGTTGCATAATGGCAATCTATACGGCTCGATACCGATTGGCACTCAACAAAATTAAAGAAAAGTATGAACATATAGAAAAGGTTTTAAATCTTATCAAATATAGGGAGCACGAGTGGATCATATGTGTTGACTTAAAAATGGTTAATTTTCTGCTAGGACAACAAGGAGGGTATACTAAATATCCCTGCTTCCTTTGCTTATGGGACAGCAGAGCCAAGGAAGAACATTATTTCAAACAAATCTGGCCAGCACGAACATCACTTACTGTCGGAGAAAAAAAACGTAATTAATCCACCTTTAGTGAGCAGAGATAAAATCATATTTCCTCCTCTGCATATAAACTAGGCCTCATTAAACAATATGTAAAAGCTTTAGATACGAACGGCGAGTGTTTCAAATACATAACTTCAAAATTTCCAAGTTTAAGTTATGAAAAAATCAAGGCGGGAATTTTCGACGGTCCACAAATAAGAACAATGATTAAAGACAGCAATTTTCCTAATGTCATGAATGAACGCGAAAAAAATGGCTGGTTCTCATTCGTGGACTTGAGAAAACTTTTTAGGCAATTATAGGCAGATAACTACGAAGAAATCGTAAAAAAACTTTTAAGGGACTACAAAGAGTTAGGTTGCAATATGAGCATAAAAATGCATTTTTTGAATAGCCATCTTGACCAATTTCCAAGTAATTTAGGTGATGTAAGTGACGAACAAGGGGAGAGATTCCACCAAGATATAAAATTATGGAGGAACGGTACCAAGGCCGCTGGGATTCCCACATGATGGCTGATTACTGCTGGTGCTTGAAAAGAGACCTGCCATCACAAGCAAATATGCTAGAAAGTCTTACAAAAGAAATTTTTGCCACAGTGAAAGCTTCATATCTGTTTGTTTTTTTATTTTAAGTCATTTCTATCGTTATAATGTAATTTTACTGTAGTTTGAACTGCTTGTATTCATGAAACTTAAAAAAAATTTAACACATGACTTAATTTTTTAGTCCTAATTTGAAAAATCTGGAAATGGCACATAGGCTGTCGACAAGAATCGGACCTGATAGAGCCAAACCGAGTTGAAATTCGTATTCAGCGCACCCAAATTACCTAGAATCAGTGTCAGATATCATTCAATAAAATACGTGTTGCCCAGTGATTAATCTATAAGAATTTCATTAGCTGTCTCGTAGTGTTACTACATCTGCCTTCCCACTTTCACCTGATATTATGATCTTGTCTCCGTAACGTTCTAAAAGCTTTCTCTTCATGTGCCTGCGTTCTAGACAGAGCTCTGACTTCCTTGAAGATATTCCTCCATTTTGGAAATTAGGTCTCCAATCAACAGTTGTTCATCATCATTCTTCAGGTAAGCACAGGTCTGAAGGAATGCTTGGTGTTGCTCTTCATTAGTTGGTCTCCCTTTCTTCGAATCATGATCGTCGGAGGAGTATGCGAGAGGAATGTTTTTTCCACTTCGAAAATTTACGCTGCAGTGTGATGGTAGACACAATCTGCAGCAGGAAGATCACGAAGATAATACTCCAGACGGCCTTTTACATTAAACGACCATTCATCGCATCGGCTTTCACAGCACCTTTTTATGGTTTCGGAGAACTCTGTAGTTCTTATTTTGACATGCTCTGATTTTGGTTTGTGTTTGGAAAAAAGTCCACAAAGGTATCACAAAAAAACAGTGAGTAGCACTGGAAAATGCGTATTCATGAAAACGAGCACTTTTCCTTGGTATTGCCTCGGCTGCGGTCGGTCGCTTCTTTATTTCAATGGTCTTTTTATCTGTAAACCTTTTCCTACATACAACGTGAACACTTATTCCAGCTGTTGCAACAACATCGCTTCCACGCTGCGGCTGGATGCATTTATACCATCTGCTCCTTTTTGCGAGATGTGAACACTTCCTGTCCGCTGTCCAATTTCTCCTTACAAATCACGCAAATTCTTCAGGGTCTGCATTCTTGAAGGCGGACTCACACCGAGTCAGTCTGAAACAGAAAACAAATTAAAAACTGTGTTGCAGTATTTAAAAGGAGTACATAATAACAGTTTTAAAGAAAAGAAAATGACAAGCACAAATACGCAGATTTGATAGTGGGTAGTAGGAATTAAAGAGTTGTATATAATATAAGTTTATAAAGATGTAGCAATGTCCATTCTCACATACACCATACAGTATATTTTATTTACATTACGTGACGTCATAGTTTAATACTAGCCGCCTAATACAATTTTTAGTGTCATATAGGTTAATTTAGAAACGAAAATGTGTTTTAAAACATTTTACTGATCAAGAAAAACGTCATAACTCTCTCTACAAAGCGAAATTAAAATTTATTGTATTCGTAGGAAACTGCGAGTCCGCCATTTTGAATTTCATTTTTGGGGGTGTTTCCCGGGGTCCAATTTTGTCGGTTTTGGATATGTTATTCTGCAATGGTTCCTGAGCTGGAAACAGTTTAGAAAGCATAGTTGTGTAGTTTTTATTGTATTGCATTTTCATTGAATTTATTTATGTGCGTGCGCGTGCTTATTTGTGTGTTGTTAGAATTTTTATTTGTTTGTTACAATTTTTTATTAGCAAAAGAAATTACCAGCAATATTCGTATTAGGCATCATTAGGTTAGGGTTAGACTGTAAGGCTAGGCTAGGCTAGGCTAGGCTAGTTTTGGCTGTTTTGTTGTCATTATTTTTATATGTGAAGGTGAATGTATGCGTGCATGGGTGTGTGTTTTACCATTTTTCACACACACACACACACTATATATATATATATATATATATATATATATATATATATATATATATAACACAGGGTGGGCCGAAAGTCTGGATCCATAGGAAAATATTTATTTTAATACATAAATTACAAAATGGTAAATACTTAAAATGAATATCAACTTTAACTCGTAAATGCGTATCCGTGATACTGTACAGCGGTTCGTACTCCAGTATAAACAACAAATTATAACAAATGCTCAAATTGGCGGTCTCTGACATCGAGACACTTAGGGATGGAATTTATGATTTTTAATAATTCTTCGAATTGACGTTCTCGAGATGCGTGTTTCATTTGATAATCTTGTTGACTTTACTGGACTATTCGTTAAAGTTTCACATACCATTGCAGAGGTATTTTCATCAGTTGTAGTTTTTGGACGACCAGAATGCCGTCGATCATGTACACTTCCTGTTTCTTTGAAACGTTTAAACAACTTGCCAACGGCCCAACAGTCGCATGTGTTACTGCTTATCAGGATGATTTCTATTGAATTCGGTAGCAACTTCTCTGTGTGTAGCGCCCTGTCTTGCGTACATGAGCACAAGTTCTACCCGGTCTTCTGTTGTTAGATTCGAAGCCATTTCTGGGCTGAAATAAAAAAAGTATTTGAGTATTTATACTCGAGTACGAACTACTGTACAGTATCACGGATACGCATTTACGAGTTAAAGTTGATATTCATTTTAAGTATTTACCATTTGTTGTAATTTATGTATTAAAATAAATATTTTCCTATGGATCCAGACTTTCGGCCCACCCTGTATATAATATATATATATATATAGATATATATATATATATATATATATAATATATATGCTTTGATTTTTTATATTGGACTGTATTTTATAGTATGAACTCAAATATATTTTATGGATGTAAAGAACCTGCTGCTATTGGAGGAGAAAGTGACGATGACTTATTGAGTGATGAGGATTCTGGGGATGAATATTTACCATCAAATGATAATGGGCCTAATGGTGAAGACAGTGAAAGCAGCAGTGATTCAGGCATGTATTTTATTTTTTTTTTTTTTTTTTTTTTTTTTTTTTTTTTTTTTTTTGAACTAGCTAATTTTTCTAACCTCACATAAGTGAATGTATGCGTACATGGTTTTGTGTTTTACCATTTTTCATACACTCACACACACACACACACACACACACACATACATATATATATATATATATTATATATAGATAATAATATATATATATACTTTGATGTTTTATATTGGACTGTATTTTATAGGTATAAACTCAAATATATTTTATGGAAGTAAAGGACCTGCTGCTATTGGAGGAGAATGTGGGGAAAGTGACGATAACTTATTGAATGATTACGATTCTTGGGACGAATATTTACCATCAAATGATAATGGGCCTAATGGTGAAGACATTGAAAGCAGCAGTGATTCAGGCATGTTTTTTTTTTTTTTGTAACTGTAGCTAATTATTCTAACCTCACATAGCTAAGCAGACCAACAGTGACTATTGCTAAGTAAATATAAAAAGCTGGTGGCAGTCATTTACAAAATTACCTTTTTTCCTTGATTTTTAGACCCTTTATATACAATGCTACGAATACGCCACAAGGCAAAAGAACAACTATTTGGAAAACTAGCAGATAAGTCTCATCCTTAGATATGCCAAATTGGCTAGGAAATTCACTCGACCTCTGTCTCATTTTTGGCTCCTATTGATTACTTTCGGTCCTTTTTTGATAGCTCAATTATAAATCATATAGTGCATCAGTCCAATGTGTATATGCTATTCAAACAGACCCATCAAAGCCACTAAATCTTACTTCGAATGAATTTGAGCAATACTTGGAATAGTAATGAATATGTCCATTCTATTGGTCTCTAGATTTTGGTATTGTAGGATTTGCAACATTATGAGTAGAAATTGCTTTGAACAAATCAAGAGATTTGTCCACCTCAGTGACAATAGCTTGATGCCTAAACCAGAGGAACAAAACTTTGATAAGTTATTCAAAGTGAAGCCTCTTTTGACACATTTGCGTCAAAAAATTTAATGATATTCAGATTGAGCAAATGATTCCGTTCAAAGGGTCGTCTTCTCTAAAGCAATACATACCAAAAAGCTCCAAAGTTTTTGTGCTTAGTGATGGTGAAGGTATTGTTTATGACTTCGAGCTTACCAGGTAAAATTGAACTTCAGACAGTGGTGTGGACAGGAGCACGCTCAAATATAGTTCTGAAGCTCTCCCAATCACCTATTATATTTCCATGACTGGTTCACTTCGCTTCCCTTGTCTCTGAGTTATCAAAATGCCAGATTTACTGTTTATGGACTGTGCGAACAAATAGGCTACATGGATGAACATTTTGTCAGATAAAGAACTAAAAAGTAGAGGAGAGGGGAGCATATGAAGAAAAAGGTGTTGCAGAGAACACGGTAATTATTCGTTTTTTGACCCAGTCTCTTTTTATAATGAGAGCAAACTTTTCTGGTCAATTTTGAGGTGTTCTGCACGAATCTGCCATCCGTTTCCTGTGCAAATGTGTAGTTTTCGAGATATCATCTTGAAAACTACGCATTTGCACAGGAAACGAATGGCAGATTCGTACAAAACACCTCAAAATCGACCAGAAAAGTTTGCATTCGTGCTAAACACAACCTAACCTACCGTAACTTAACTTAACCTAACCATCACCTTATTTACAAAAAGATTTCCAGTTAACAAATGGACTCTCTGCCTAGTTTGATAACTTTCGCGCATAATGTTGTGAAAAATATTTCGCAAATAAGTATTTATGAAGCGGAGGTTTTAATTCATCGAAAAGCTGCAATGTTCCAGCCACGTGCCCTTAAAGATAGAAACAGTAAATCCACACACACACGCTTATTTTTTGGATTTTTTTTACGGCACCTAAACATCTTCGAGTCTTGTCTTAAAATACAGGCACTATTATATTTAGGGCAAATCACGGATGTCGGAATTATGCCGTGATTGGAAAAAACATCTAAACTTTTATCTTCATCGAGGCCAACAAGGCGGATTAGGTCTTCAAAATCAAGTTCACAAGATTGACACGTCATGATTCTAGAACGAAAATCACCAAACTAACGAGTAACAGAAAGAAGTAGGCAAAATCAGAAAAAGTAGCCAAAAATAAACAAAGTAACCTATAGTTTTGAATGAAAATCTCCAAAAAAGTAGCCAAAATAAACAAATTAACCGAAATTTATATACATACATATTAGAAAGTAGACAATATTTTTTTATAAAAAAGTACATTTTTATACACAATTTGCACAAGATAATATATATATTTTCTTATTCAGTTTTGATGGTTATTCAATATATATTGCTGTTATAGCTGGGTGTGACTGGGTCAAAAAACGAATAATAACCGAGAACACTTCTGTGAGAGCTTGAAGTGGTTTGATAACAGAACCGTGACTATTCTTTCAACCTTTGCTTCAGCAAATCCATTGTAGTGTAAAATGGTGGGATAAAAAAAGCAAGACAAACTTGATGTATCTTGCCTCCAAACAGTAAAAATTTATAATAAAAGTGTATGGGTGGGGTTGATCTGTTAGACTCCTGATAGGGCTTTATAAAATATTGATTAGATCAAAGAAATATTATCATAGAATCATCTTTCATTTCATTGACATGACTGTGGTAACTTGCTGACTATTGTGTAGAAGGGACTGTGATGGGTTAGGTTTGCCACAGAAAAAAACAACTATCTCTGTTGCAATTCAAATATTCAATTGCTGATGCTCTTTGTAGGGCAAGGCATCAGAGGCTAGGAAAGAGAGGTAGGCCTTCAACCTCTATTGAAACAATGCAACAATGAAAGAATACTATACTAATTCTACTCAGCCCTAACTCTAAACTAATTCACTCTCAGCCCTAACTCTAATACTAATCTACTCAGCCTAACTCTATACTAATTCCTACTCAGCCTAACTCTAATACTAATTCCTACTCAGCCCTAACTCTAATACTAATTCTACTCAGCCCTAACTAATACTAATTCCTACTCAGCCCTAACTCTAATAACTAATTCCTACTCAGCCCTAACTCTAATACTAATTCCTACTCAGCCCTAACTCTAATACTAATTCCTACTCAGCCCTAACTCTAATACTAATTCCTACTCAGGCCCTAACTCTAATACTAATTCCTACTCAGCCCTAACTCTAATACTAATTCCTACTCAGCCCTAACTCTAATAATAATTCCTACTCAGCCCTAACTCTATACTAATTCCTACTCAGCTAACTCTATACTAATTCCTACTCAGCCCTAACTCTAATACTAATTCCTACGCAGCCCCTAACTCTAATACTAATTCCTACTCAGCCCTAACTCCAATACTATTCCTATTCAGCCCTAACCCTATTACAATTTCCTATCAGCCTAACGGGGGAGTAACTAGATCAAATTTAGGATTTAAATTTTATCTAGTAATCGGTTTGTTCTAGCATGTCGGTGATTGGCCATATAAGCCCCTATGAAGACTCTGGGAATACTTCGAGCTTATACCACAGGGTGAGGTTTTTTCGATCAAATTCCATTCTGATGCTAAGAAAGTAGTACCTACCTTCCTGACTATAATAGGTCCAAACGTTGGCTTAGTTATGGACCTAGTTGCTCCGAAAGCACCGGAAACTTGCACCTATAGTGAATTGGTACAGGCCCTAACCAATCACTACAAACCCCGAGTAGTTCTCATCTATGAACATTTCAAATTTTATTCGAGGCATCAGACTGCGAATGAAAGCATTGCAGAGTTTGTTGTAGGTATAAAAGCCTATAGCCGCACTTGTAAATTTGGGGACAAATTAAACAAAATGCTAAGAGATAGGTTTGTAATGGGTCTCCAAGAGGAGTCTACCCAGAGAGCCCTATTAGCTATACAGGATCTAACTTTTAGTCGGGCTGTAGAAATACATAAGAACATAAGAAATTTTTATAGTGGGCACACTAGGGGCCACTTCGGCCCGTCGAGGTGGCTCCACTATGTAAAAACTGCCTGTACATTGGCAATAACCAATTTTTACAAAACTAATTAAGTATCTATTTAAAACTAATTAATTATCAATTTAAAACAAGATAGAATCTCTGGATCCAGAGGATCAAAGTCATAATAGGCTACTATCCACAAATATGTTACACACTATATCTATTTATAACTGACATGCCAATATATCAGATCCAGAGAATCCAGTCAATTTCATTATGGTACCCATCAATACCAGTACCATGCCAACCAAAAATAAGTCATGGTCCATATCAATTGCAGACCAAGTCACAATTTACATCCATATACATTACAATATATATACTTAAGAGGAAAAGTGTAGGTGTGGCTGTAAAGACTACAGTAATGTAGAAATGTGTGTGTGCACCCATTTTGGGTGTCCCATTTAAAGGTGTTTGTGGGGCAAGTGAAGATCATGAGTTTTTCAATACCTCACAGTACTATGGGGGGCACCGCTCGGCAGAGGAATCTCTTTAAATAGGGTGTGTAAGGACAGAGAGTATCCCCTAACCCAAGATGCTGCCTCCCTATATCCCACAACACCTGTGTTGAGCTGTGGGATCTATCACCCAAATGCACATAATATTTATGAAATAAACTAGTACCATTCATGCAATAAAATGGGCTTAAACACCATCACCAGATGTCCCTTGCAGACATCAAACTATCCAACCTTCTTTTGAAAGAATCAAGCATATCTGAAGTCACCACTTCTTCTGTCAGACTGTTCCAAAACTTAATTACTCTGTTTGTAAAACTATGTTTCCTTAAATTTGTTCTACATCTTGGCTTAAATAATTTCATACTATGACCTCTAGTCTGATTATTGTGATCTTTAATGAAAAGAGACTCAAAATCTATCTTATCCAACCCTTTTATCATTTTATACACCTCTATCATATCACCCCTTAACCACCTTTTTAATGAGAACATGCTTAGATACGCCAGTCTTTCCTTATATGTCAATTGTCTTAGAGATGGGATCATTCTTGTTGCTCGTTTCTGTACTTTTTCCAGTTTTTCAATATCTTGTATCAAATAGGGACTATTAAATTGAATGCAGTATTCGAGGAGGGGTCTCACATATTAAATGTATAGTTGCTTTATAATATTGGGTGATTTGTATTCAATGTGTGTCTGCATGAGATTGAGTCTAGCATTTGCTTTATTTCTGATTACCATACAGTGATTTGAGGGTTTAAGTTCATTTGTCACAGTGACACCCATCTTTCTCTTTATCATAATTTTTAATCCAAATTCCATTCATATTGTATTCAAATTCTGGATTTTTTGGCCCAATATGCATAACCTTGCACTTATCAACATTAAATTTCATCTCCCACTTATCTGCCCAGGCTGTTACGCTGTCTAAGTCTTTTTGTATTGTCATTGCTCCTGCTACTGACTTAACATTATGGCCTAATTTTGTATCATCAGCAAATTTTGAGGTTTTACATGATAGGCCCTTCTCTAGATCATTTATATAGACAACAAAAAGCAGAGGTCCCAGAACAGACCCCTGTGGGACTCCGCTCAATACGGGTCTCCAAGTAGATTTATTTCCATTTAGATGAACTCTCTGTTTTCTATTTCTCAGCCATTCTTCTATCCAATCAGCTATATGACCTCTTATACCATGGGCTCTAACTTTTACCAACAATCTTGCATGAGGAACAGTATCAAATGCCTTTGCAAAATCTAAGTATACTATATCTACTGGCTCTTTATTGTCCAAATGCAATAGGACTCCATCATAAAATTCAATCAAGTTGGTTAGACAGGATCTTCCATTTCGAAAGCCATGCTGGCTATCATTTATAAGGTTGCACTCTTCAAGGAACTCAGTAACTTTACCTCTAATGATACTTTTGAGTAATTTGAAAATAATGGAGGTGAGGCTGATGCGTCTGTAGTTTTTTGCCAAGTTTCTTTTTCCTTTTTTAAAGATTGGAGCCACATTTGCTTTCTTCCAATCCTCTGGAATTTCAGTACATATCAATGATTTATTAAAAATAATTTCTAGTGCCTGTGCTATATTCTTTTTGGCAGCTTTTATGACTATTGGATGCATTTCATCTGGCCCTGGAGATTTTTCCATTTTTAATTTATCTATTGCTTTCAAGATATCTAGTTTTGTTACCCTTAATTCATTTATTTCTCTATCTTGTCCTGGTAGTATAAGATCAGGAATATTATTTAAATTTTCATTTGTGAATACTGATGAGAAGTATTTGTTTAGTTCTTCAGTTATTTCAAGATCATCATCTATAGTTTTATCATCTATATGGAGGGGGCCAATTTTCTTTTTCACTCTACTTTTCAAATTGAAATGACTGAAAAACTTCTTAGGATTGTTTTTTGAATTCTTGGCTAGGCTTTTTTCCAGGTCACGTTTGCTATCTCTGATTACTTTCTTGCACGTAAATTACACGTAAATAGTTTTAAATCTTCTAGGCCTGCCAGACCTAATGAACCTACTAGACAAAGAAATGAAAGGTATGCGGCAAATATGGTTAAACCTACTAATTCGAACGGTAAACAGGAGGAAAACACCATTGGAAGAAGGATTGTCCTTTTAAAGAAGCAATTTGCCGAAACTGTAGTAAAATAGGCCACATAGCTAAAGTTTGTTTTTCAAAGAAAACAAGGGGGTGAAAATTCTAATTATAACATTTCTAGTGGTAATCCTCCAAATGGAAGTACTTCGAACATTGGAGTAGAGTACCTATTTTATGAGCAGCAAAGTGGTGATAATACAGGTCCATATATTGTAGATGTAGGCCTAAATGGAATTACAGTTCCTCTGGAACTAGAAACAGCTGCTGCCCGAACTGTCATGTCTAAAACAGTTTTTGACAAAATTTTCAAAACTACACCTAAATTACATGCATCTAAAACAATACGAAAAAAATATGGGGACATACAAATACCTATTTGTGGAGAAGCATCCATCACAGTACACTCAACAAGAAAACTTTGTCTCATCTCTTAACTCTTGTAGTGGTGGATGAGCAAGGGCCTACTCTACTAGGCGTGATTAGATTGATGCTTTGAAATTACCTATTGACAAAATTTTGCCTAAAAAGCCATTAAATAATTATTCCACTAAAACTAACTTTTAGAGAGGCTTAATTTAATTAAATAAATTAAATTTCACAAATTTAGTGATTTCTTCAAATTAAATTTACGATTGCTAGATTGTATTACCATCATGAAAAGTTAAGTGCGTAATATTAGTTGCAAACATATTTTAAATGACATTTTTGATGATGAAACGATTCTTTCAAAGTGAAAAAATAATTTGTTGAAGTATTTGCGTTTCGAACATAACATCTTATAATTTGAACATTTTGTTTATAAAATACAGGGTGTCCCATAAGTCCGGCATCATAGGAAAAATAATTAAAAAAGGCAAAACGAAAGCTTTTATTTACAGAACGTGCTCAATATGTCCACCATTGTTTTCAATACACAAATTCAGACGTGATACCCAGTCAACAAGCACATGGTGAATGATGTCAGGAGTAATGGTGTTACATGCCCCAATAATGCGCTGCCGCAAATGTTCAACACACCTAATTTTCACTCGCATATCCATCTGACATAGCCTCATTGTTAATAGTGATGCACCGGATATCAGTCATATGATAGTCCCCCTCTCCACCTAAGCCTTTATATTTTATATATATTATAGCCTAAGCCTTTGTATCCATAATATGTAACTAACATTGGTGGGGGATCGTCTGCTGTCATACGATAACAGGCTTTCAATTACCATGTGGTAGTGCTAACGTGACAATCTTTTAACCATACTTTGTAGGTCAGTGGATGGAGTGTTTGACTATGGTTGCAAAGGTCTAGGGTTCGTTTTCACCATCGTGGCAGTTGATTTAAAAAAAAAGAAAAATTAAAAACTGTTCTGCACGTCAATTTCTTCCATCAATCTGTCAAATTGGCATAATTAATAGTTATCTAACAAGTAGGGCGCGTACTCTGTACACTTATGCTAGGGCACTATCTGTGGCACGCGAAATTTTTTAAGTCCCTTCACCAAAACACCTAAAAAGCCATTAAATAATTATTCCACTAAAACTAACTTTTAGAGAGGCTTAATTTAATTAAATAAATTAAATTTCACAAATTTAGTGATTTCTTCAAATTAAATTTACGATTGCTAGATTGTATTACCATCATGAAAAGTTAAGTGCGTAATATTAGTTGCAAACATATTTTAAATGACATTTTTGATGATGAAACGATTCTTTCAAAGTGAAAAAATAATTTGTTGAAGTATTTGCGTTTCGAACATAACATCTTATAATTTGAACATTTTGTTTATAAAATACAGGGTGTCCCATAAGTCCGGCATCATAGGAAAAATAATTAAAAAAGGCAAAACGAAAGCTTTTATTTACAGAACGTGCTCAATATGTCCACCATTGTTTTCAATACACAAATTCAGACGTGATACCCAGTCAACAAGCACATGGTGAATGATGTCAGGAGTAATGGTGTTACATGCCCCAATAATGCGCTGCCGCAAATGTTCAACACACCTAATTTTCGCTGCGTATACCAGCGCTTTCAAGTGGCCCCAGAGATAAAAATCTAGGTGCGTGAGATCCGGGCTTCTAGCTGGCCATTCCACAGGCCCTCGATGTCCTATCCAATGACCAGGGAATTGTTGGTACAGGTATTCCCTCACTTGGGTGCTGTAATGTGCAGGAGCGCCGTCTTGCTGGAACCATGTTGGGAAATTTCCTTCTTCGTTCAAGACAGTGGGAAATGCTTCTTCCTTGAGCATACGTAGGTAGGTGCCTCCAGTGACATGTTCATCGAAAAGAGAGGGCCTATGATGCGATCCTTCCAAATGCCACACCATACCATCACCCGAGATGCACCTTGTTCCTTTGAAGAGGTATACCAGTGAGGGTTTGTTTTGAGACCAGTAGCGGGTGTTCTCTCGATTTTACCTCACCATTTCCATAAAAAAAACAGCCTCGTCACTGAACAGAATGGTGGGCGTGAAATTGGCATCCCGAGCCATATGAATTAATGGTTTGTAGAAATAGAAAATATGAATTTTTCTATGATGCCGGACTTATGGGACACACTTTATATTTTCATTGTTAGACATTTATTTTATTCCTAGTAAAATTAAATTTTTTGTCGTGAATCAATTTAAATCCACCCTAACCAACAAGGAAACACGTCAATAATATATTTGCAATCTAAATAAAAATAACGTTAAAAAACTTAAAATATTTCAAATAGCAGAAAGGCTGTGCGAAATAGAAAGAACAGACTCCCTGACAGGCTTGACTGATTAAATTTGATGGGGTTGTAAAATAATAGTAATAATAATAGTATAAATAGTAATAATAAATAATAGTTACAATAATGATCACCAGTTCACGTATTTTCACGTTATATTACTAACCTGTTGCACTAACATAATTAATGTTTATCTACTTTTAAGATTATATATTATGATATTAGCGACTTAATTGAAAAATTGACAATATCTCCATTAAAATCTAGTATTTGGAAGTGTTTTCAAATATACAGTGGTGAATTAATAGAGCATAAGAATAAAGAATGTAAACGCTGTGAACAAAATCACAATCAAGATTGATTGTAAGAGGTAAAAACCCTAAAAACTACTCTACTAAACCAATGTGTTGTGGTAATATATATATATATACAGGGTGGGCCGTAAGTTTCCATACATAGGAAAATTTAAATTATGGTCTTCACGTGCGTCGGTATTTGGATCAGCAGTTTCCGGATGCTTGGATTGGCGGCGTGTCCTGTGGTGGCCTCCCAGATCCCCAGATCTCACCCCCCTTGATTTCTATCTTTGGGGGCACTTGAAGGCCTGGTGTATCAGGAAAGATACGAGACTAAATCATCTAAAGGAACGTATCACCAACGCCATTACAAGCATAACGTCAACTGTGCTAATGCGTGTTCATCAACAGTGGGGAACACGTATTGAAATGTGTTTTTCAAAACATGGCACCATGTAGAGCACATTATATAAAAAAAATGGTTGTCCATAAAAAAATGTTTATTTTTCCTATGTATGGAAACTTACGGCCCACCCTGTATAATATATATTATATATATATATATATATACACATATATATAATGTGTGTAGATATATATATATATATATATGTGTGTGTGGTGTGTGTGTAATATATATATATATACACCCACACACACATATATACCCCATTTAAAGAGATTCCTCTGCCGAGCGGTGCCCCCCATAGTACTGTGAGGTATTGAAAAACTCATGATCTTCACTTGCCCCACAAACACCTTGAAATTGGGAGACCCAAAATGGGTGCACACACATTTCTACATTACTGTACAGTCTTTACAGCCACACCTACACCTTTTCCTCCTAAATATATATTGTAATGTAGATGGTGGTAAATTTTGACTTGGTCCGCAATCGATATGAATCGTGACTTATTTTGGTTGGATGGATACCGTAATGAAATTGACTGGATCCTTTGGATCTGATATATTTGCATGTCGGTTATAAATAGATATAGATTGTAACATGTTTGTGGATAGTAGTCTATTATGACTTGATCCTCTGGATCCAGAGATTCTATCTTTAGTTTTAAATCGATAATTAATTAGTTTTAAATTAATAATTATTTAATTTTCTAAAAATTGGTCGTTGCCAATGTACAGGCAGTTTTTACATAAATTTCTTGTTCTTGTGGTTCGGAACCCACGTAAAATTGTAGGTCCCCTCCGACACCACGGAGGACATACACAATACACAATTACGAACACAGTTAGGTAGACCAGCCATGAGTGGATCCTAGGGTCTTTGTTGGTCTGAAATATTACATTATAACATTATATCGTACATACTATAGCATATTCTAGTTAAGAACTCAGGAAATTTGGGAATATTGTGGTGCAGAAAAAGTTGTTGTTCCCCGGTATTTGGCAGTAAGCTTGCACGCTTTTCTTCAAAAACATTTCCTGCTTCTGAGAAAAATCGCTCAGAATATTCTGATGATGCGGGTGTGGACAGATATTTTTTTTGGAACTATGCTTAGGTGTGGAAACTGTTGCTTATTTTCCTTCCCAGCTCAATACATCATCATCTTTACCTTTAGACAATATCGATAGCGTTTTTCCAGCAAAATACGTGTTAATCTCCTTTCTTAGGCTCTCTTCTGGGGTTGGGTACGATTCTATGTGGCCGACTCGATGCGACCCAACTCGATGTGATATCCCTAAGGGATATTTTCGTTAGTTTTAACGAAAATATCACAACTTAACCTAACCAATCGTCAAGGGCGTACAGTTGACCTAACCGGGCATTCAGTTAACCCACATTAAATATATAAAGAAAATGAAATCGACTTGGCCTGGCATCGACTTGGCCTGGCATCGACTTGGCCCTGCTCCCTCTTCTGTTGCTTTTTCCTTATCTTCAGCTGATAACTTACTTTCTTTTCTTTTTTCGCCATGAATCCGCACTTTCATCTGACTCGCATTCAATTAAATAACAGCTGAGGAAGTCACTAGCAATGTCTGATTTTAGAGCTGTCGTTGATGATGATGGTCCAGCAAGATTTCGAGATGGAGAAAGTGATGTACTTGATATTGTTGAAGATTTATCATTATCATAGTCAGATGCATCTTCACTTTTGCTTTGCATGTTTAGCACAATTTCTTTAACTTCTGATAACAACCATTTAAAAGCTTTATCTTTCAGTTCAGTATCAGAAAACATACTAAGCTTGTACCTTGGATCTATGGTAGTACTAATAACATATTGACGACTATCATAAACATTATTTAATCCTTTTCTCTCCTTGTTTATGAATCGCTTTTCCATAGCTCGCTTCAGCTCCCCTTTCATTGTCTTAACTCCACTGTCCTCCTCTTGTTCACTTGAAAGAAACCTGTGTAGTGCTCTGACATGTGCTATTACAGATGACAACATTGACTTAGATTTGCTGATGTTTTCTGTTACCATGAAAAAAGGCTGCAAAACTCTGAGAGTCTTTCTAATAACTGCCATTCATTGGCAGTCAGTGATGGAATATTTGCATGCTCAGCGGTATAAAGCTGCAAGCATCTTTTAAGGGTTTCCATCCTTTGTAACATCAAATAAGTGCTGTTCCACCTCGTTGGAACATGTTGGATTTGAAGTAATGTTTTGCTAAGCTTGGGGTCAATTTCTTTTTGTAGTCTTCTCAGTTCATTGCAACCCGGCGTGAATGATTAAAATGAGTAGAAATACTCTTTGACTTCCTAATGAGGTCACTTACAGAACGCTGGGAAAATAAGGCTTCCTTATTACAAGCTGTAATTGATGTATAAAGCATGATATGCTTACAGAGGCTGTCAGGTCTATGCCAAGCTGCATGTTATAGGCAACATCTCGAACAATGACATGAACTCTTTCTGGTTCAATTTGCGATTCAGTTAGCATAGATTGAAAGGCTGTAGCAATATTAATACCTGTATGTGACCCTGGAAAGTGCTTACAATGAAGAACACAATCTCGCTTTTCTAATTCATTTGTTATCCAATGAGCAGTCAGAGATATAAACGATTCTTGAGAGTGTTGGTTGCTCCATATATCTGTTGTAAAACTAAGGTATTGGACATGGACAGCTTGTTTAACACTGCTCCTTGCAACTTTTTGTATGACAATGGTAGCGTGGTTTCAGTAAAATATTTCCGGTATGGTATAAGGTATTTGGGCTGGAGGTGTGCTATTAGTTCTATAAATCCTTGATTCTCTGTAAGAGTAAAAGGCTGGTTGTCCATGGCTATCATGTTCATAATTTTTTGATGTATAATCTTTGACTTTTCATCATCAATTTTCCAAAGTTTTTGCTGAGAAACTTTCAAATAAAGTAACCTGCTTCTTTAAAGCCTCTAATTTCCTTTCTTTAGGAGCAGGTTTTGGTATTTCTGCAGGATTTGGTGCATTCTCAGATTCTTCTTGGGCAATCTTCTAGTAGACACTATTGTGTTTCGTTTTTACGTGTCTGTGGAGTGGTACTATATCCTTTTGGTGTGGAACCTCTCTTTATTTTAGCATGGCACAATTTGCATTCTGCATAACTCTCATCTTCATCTTTAACTGTGAAATAGTTCCAAATAAAGGATGACATTGTTTTTAGTTTTTACTTTATTTCTTTAATTTTGATAAATTAAATGATAAATAAATGATGGCTAAAATATGGTTTAAATGCATTGATACAATTTATAATAATTGAAGCTGTGAAGGAGTTTGATACTAGCCTGAAAATAAATTGTAAAAATATTGAATAATAAACCTATAGCTAAATTATAGGGATGGGTGGTAACGATATCTAAGTATCGCAGTTTCTCATACCATTAATTAATTAAGCATTTTCTAAATTTATAAAAGATAATAAAATACTTGTGAAACGAAAATACAAACTAATGTATTGTCACTCTCACCTCCCAATGGTGAGTAGAGGGGATGTTAAAGGAACTGAATAACCATTAAAACATGAAATAATTTTATTTGAAATTTGTTAAAAAGTCTTAAGTCCGGCCGGACTTTAACAAAAACTCCGGTACAGCCCTAATATGTAGATATATATATATATATATATATATATATATATATATAACGTAAAGAACGACGCTTGTATAGGAGATATTCCGCGCAAGACGAGAGAGAGAGAACGAAACAAATGAAAAAATGAGGTAACCACCTGGGAATCGAACCCGGGATCTTCCGATTGCCGGTCAGACGCGATACCATTACACCATGGACCTCACTCTTCCAAATGCCGTAATTCTTCTACATACTCGCAGAAACCAATGCCCCAAGGGGGCACCTCCCGCATGCCGTAACATTATATACATTCAACTGCAAAGAACACGCAGTATAAATAACGTAAAGAACGACGCTTGTATAGGAGATATTCCGCGCAAGACGAGAGAGAGAGAACGAAACAAATGAAAAAATGAGGTAACCACCTGGGAATCGAACCCGGGATCTTCCGATTGCCGGTCAGACGCGATACCATTACACCATGGACCTCACTCTTCCAAATGCGCGGAATATCTCCTATACAAGCGTCGTTCTTTACGTTATTTACTGCGTGTTCTTTGCAGTTGAATGTATATAATGTTACGGCATGCGGGAGGTGCCCCCTTGGGGTATTGGTTTCTGCGAGTATGTAGAAGAATTACGGCATTTGGAAGAGTGAGGTCCATGGTGTAATGGTACCGCGTCTGACCGGCAATCGGAAGATCCCGGGTTCGATTCCCAGGTGGTTACCTCATTTTTTCATTTGTTTCGTTCTCTCTCTCTCGTCTTGCGCGGAATATCTCCTATACAAGCGTCGTTCTTTACGTTATTTATACTGCGTGTTCTTTGCAGTTGAATGTATATAATGTTACGGCATGCGGGAGGTGCCCCCTTGGGGCAATGGTTTCTGCGAGTATGTAGAAGAATTACGGCATTTGGAAGAGTGAGGTCCATGGTGTAATGGTATCGCGTCTGACCGGCAATCGGAAGATCCCGGGTTCGATTCCCAGGTGGTTACCTCATTTTTTCATTTGTTTCGTTCTCTCTCTCTCGTCTTGCGCGGAATATCTCCTATACAAGCGTCGTTCTTTACGTTATTTATACTGCGTGTTCTTTGCAGTTGAATGTGTGTGTGTATATATATATATATATATATATATATATATATATATATATATATTAGTGATGGATCGAATAACCGCAACCGCACTACAACCGCACAAAAATTCGCAACCGCAACCGCAACCGCCGTTCCATAAGTGCGGTTGCGGTTGTAAAAGCTTAGTTAATTTTAATTTTAGGTTAATTAGAAATATTTCTTTTTTTAAAAAGAAAATGATGGGTCTCCTTATGCGTGGAGCGGGAACGTTGTACGATGAGAGGCGTTGCCGCTTGAAAGGTGAAAATGCAGCAAAAATATTATTCTTGAAATTCACACTGCCTGTCATTAAGTTTGACATCAGTTTTTCAAATGAATAATAATCCATAACTTTCCAATGGGTGGAGGCTTGGGAAAGTGGTAGGTGGGATGAACAGTGCGATGGGTCCTCGTCCCTCATCCTGGTAACAGACTTAGTGCAAAATATGGTTTTAATTAATTTGACCTATTCTTTCATAATAGCTATATAAGTTTAGAATATACTTCATTTAAATAGTATTTATTTAGTAAATACCTTATGTTGAACACAAGTTTTGCAACACACAAATAGCGGTAGCGGTGTATTGCAAAACTTGTGTTCAACATAAGGTATTTACTAAATAAATACTATTTAGTATATATTATGTACCAAGTGTGGCTAAGTCGCACTATAGTAGCTAAATCCAGTTAATAATTACGCATTTTTCCTAGTATATGATGACCGCAACTGCAACCGCGGTTGGAAAAAATTCGACAACCGCAAACACAACCGCAACCTCAGCTCACAAGGAACGGTATTAGCTCCACTACTCTTCATAATCATGCTAACTGACATAGATGAGGACGTTACCAGAGACAGCACAGTAACATCCTTTGCAGATGACACAAAGATCAGTAGAAAAATACGAAAACCAGACGACATAGGATCTCTACAAACCGACATAAACAAAATTTACAAGTGGACGGAAGACAACAATATGAAGTTTAACACCGAGAAATTTCAGCTATTACGGTACGGAAAAAGAGAAGACCTAAAGTCCATGGAATATTATACCCAAATGGACAGGAAGTCCAGAGAAATTCCAGAGCAAAAGATTTAGGGGTTGTAATGACAGATGATGCGAAATTTGAAACACAAAATAAGATAGCAGTAAACAGAGCAAAGAGAATAACGGGTCTGATATTGAGAACTTTTAAACGAAGGGATAGGAATGTAATGATCCCCCTACTGAAAACCCTGATAATACCCAAACTGGAATACTGCTCGGTCCTAACATCCCCATATAAAAAAGAAGACATTAGACAGCTGGAGGGGATTCAAAGAAGTTTCACAGCCAAGATCAATGGGTGCAAAGAACTAAATTACTGGGAAAGGTTACGAGAACTAAACCTATATTCACTGGAAAGGAGAAGAGAGAGATACACCATTATTTACACTTGGAAAATAATGGAGAAACTAGTCCCTAATCTTACTCTGAATCCCATAACTCCCCAAACAACGGTGGAAGGTAGAAACGGTAGACTGTGTCGTATTCCCAAATTGAAGGCGAGACAGGGAACATCCTTAACCCTGAAAGAAAATAGTTTTGTAGTGAGAGGACCAAAACTATTTAATCAGCTGCCCAAAGACCTAAGAAACACGAAGGGAGTTGCAGTGGAAATCTTCAAAAGAAGACTTGACGCCTGGCTCAGAACAATCCCCGATGAGCCGGGCGTACCTGGCTATGTGAGGTGGAGAGCGCAAGAATCCAACTCACTACTTCACCAGGCCACCAGGCCAACTCGAGAGGAGGGGCGACACGCTTGACCTTCGCGAAATGAGAAATCATCACGTGGAACCTTTGTAAGGTTGTAAGGTAAGGTTATATATATATATATATATATATATATATATATATATATATATATATATATGTGTGTGTGTATATATATACTGTATATATATGTATAATTTAGTGATGTAGCGGATGTCATTTTTTTCACATCCGCGGATGCGGATGTTTGATTTCAACATCCGCGGATGCGGATGTCTACATTTTCGTTATTTTTTAGGATATATTCCAGATTTGTTGTGTTTAACGTATATAATAAGTTATTATATAGAGAGAGCTGTAGCTATAATGTAGTATAATTGATTAATTGTACAATAATTGCTGTACTTTTCCCTGAACATATAAAATAATAGCAAGCATCTAACTAATATAGAAATCAATTAGTGAATTCGTCTGCAAATAAATTCGTTATATTTTGTTGAGTTTCAGCCACAATTAGAAACCATAATTGTGTTACCCGACCTCTTTCCCCAACCTCCACCCTTATAGAAAGAGATCTTTAATTAGCTTGATAACTATTTATATTAAGTTTAAAGTTTTATTAGGCATATTTATAAATGAGTAATTAAAATAAAGTAAACTAAGATGTTCATCGTTTAATGTTCAAACTTAATTATAGGAAGGTTATGCTTAAGGAACATTAATTTTTCTGCCTTTTCTGCTGCCAGTCTGTTTCTCTTTTCATCATATATTAATCCAGCACTGCTAAATAATCTCTCGCTTGGTACGTTTGTTGGAGGACAGGCTAAATGTTTCCTTGCAAGTTTACTCAAGTATGGATAGATATTCTGCGTATTTTTCCACCAACTAATAGGATTGTCACATGCAGCCAGGCGTTTTTCTTGGTGATAGCTCTCGATCATTTTCACTACATCTTTTGACATCGCGTAGGTCTCGTCATTGCTGCTTGACTCAAGAAACTGAGAGACAGATTCTGTGATAGATTTGCTTGTTGAAGGTGTTGGTTCTGTCACTGAAACTTTTATTCTTTTGGTGGGTGGCGAAGCGACAGATTCAAGAGATTGAAGCTCTTCAACTGCTTTGCCAAGTGATGATTTAACTCGTTCTAATGTACTAAGTGAAAATAACTTAGCTTTGTAACGTGGATCTAAGTAGGTTGCAAGAGAGTAACTTCATACAAGAACAGCCTCTCGTCTTGTCGCTTGCATCACTTTTGCGCACAATGAACTAGTTCTATTATTATAGTAGAATTTGATAATTTCCGCTTATTAATGACGTTTTATCTCAACGGTCCACATCCGCACGATATCCGCAGTCCAAAGTGCGGATGCAGATGCGGATGCGGATGCGAGAAAATGTGCGGATGTTATGCGGATGCGGATGTGACCTACATCACTAATGTGTATATATATATATATATATATATATATATATATATATATAATGTATAGAAACGACGTAAGTATAGAGGAATGTTCTGCACACGAGGAAGAGAAATAACGAACAAATGAAAAATGAGATCCCCGCCCGGGAATCGAACCCAGGATCTTCCGATTGCCGGTCCGATATGCTAACCACTACACCACAGGGCACAATAGTCAGAATATCGGACCGGCAATCGGAAGATCCTGGGTTCGATTCCCGGGCGGGGACCTCATTTTTCATTTGTTCGTTATTTCTCTTCCTCGTGTGCAGAACATTCCTCTATACTTACGTCGTTTCTATACATTAATATACTGCGTGGTCATTGCAGTTAAATGTGTATATATGTGTATATATATATATATATATATATATATATATATATATATATATATGTATATATGTGTGTGTGTGTGTGTGTGTGTATATATATGTGTGTGTGTGTCTCTGTGTGTGTGTATATATATATATTATATATATATATTATATATATATATATATGTGTGTGTGTGTGTGTATATATATATATATAATTTTTTTTTTTTTTTTTTTTTTAGTTCGGGAAGAACCGATTCGCCTCTATTTAAAGGGCATATCTCAGCGGAAAAACAAAGAAAAAGTGAGAGGAAAGACAGAGGAAAAAGAAAGGGTGGAGGGGACAGTCGAAGTGGAAAAAGACCAAGGATGACAAGGACTGCAGGGTCGAGCCCCATCATCCTTGGGTGCTAGGGCCGGGAGGGCGCACGTGAAACCTCCAGGAACAAGCACGTACAAACGAGCACAAAGAGCACTCAAGAGCACGAGCTTAGAACCCCCTTGCGGGGATATATATATATATATATATATATATACATACATACACAAGGTGTTTGAAAACTTTCTGTACAAATTGTAATGGGGGATAGGCAACACCAAGACAAACCCTTTTCGTCTATAAGTGCATGTCCGCTGACGTCACCATTCGGCGCGAGAGGGCGCCGCTGCAATTGGCTAAAAGGTGAAGTGGGCTAGACTCGCGCTTGCCGCGGGCATTCTTAAATCGGACGTAGTACGCGTAACATGTTTATTTAAAGATGGTGCTGAAAGTTGCGACCGGTAGCATCAATGCATGCCCGACAGCGTCGAAGCATTGACCGACGTACACGTCGAAAGATTCCCGGCATTTCGGGAACAGTTCCGGCGGCGACAGCGATTCTTGCTACGAGGTCTTCTTCTGAGTAAATGGGAGTCTCGTACACAAGGTTCTTCATGTGTCCCCACAGGAAGAAATCGAGGCATGTTAAATCGGGCGATCTCGGTGGCCAGGCTACGGGCCCACCCTGACCTATCCATCGGTCCCCAAAAGTGGCGTTCAGATAATCCCGCACATCGTTGCTGGAGTGTGCTGGGGCCCCGTCGTGTTGAAACCACATTCGTCTACGAATAGCCACGGGAACATCTTCCAGCAGTTCCGGGAACGTTTCTTCAAGAAATATCCGATAAACCCGCCCGTCGAGTCGGGCAGGCAGCAGGTACGGCCCAATCAACTTGCCATGGACGGTACCCGCCCAAACATTGACGGCGAACCGTTCTTGATGAGCATGCACCCGTGTAGCATGTGGATTTGTGTGCGCCCACACGTGAGAATTGTGCATGTTAAACACACCCTCATCTGAGAACAGCACATAAGCCAGAAAATTAGGCTGCACCACTGTCTGCTGCAGAAACCAGCGTGCGAATTCCACACGAAGAGGGTGATCCCGAGGTTGTAATGCCTGGACACTCTGATGATGAAACGGATGTAACTGCTGCTCGTGCAACACTCTCCAGACCAGGTCGTGGTTCACACCGAGGATACGTGCAACACCTCGCGTGCTTGCGCTTGGATTGTCCTCAAATTGCCGTAGGATTTCTTCTTCCATGTTAGGAGTGCGCACGTTTCTCTCCCGACCAGTGTCATGCATGTTTGCATGGAATGTTCCAGTTTCGCAGTCGCCGATGCAAATGCGCAAACGTTTGGTGGTTTGGCACACGTCTGTTTAGGAAGCGCTGTCGGTACAACCTCACAGCAGCTCTTCCGTTTCCATTGGCAGCCCCATACACCATATGCATGTCAGCCATCTCAGCAGTCGTGAAGCGCTCCATGTTACGCGTACTACGTCCGATTTAAGAATGCCCGCGGCAAGCGCGAGTCTAGTCCACTTCACCTTTTAGCCAATTGCAGCGGCGCTCTCTCGCGCCGAATGGTGACGTCAGCGGACATACACTTATAGACGAAAAGGGTTTGTCTTGGTGTTGCCTATCCCCCATTACAATTTGTACAGAAAGTTTTCAAACACCCTGTATATGTGTATATATATATATATATATATATATACAGGGTGTCCCATAAGTCCGGCATCATAGGAGAAATTCATATTTTTCTATTTCTACAAACCATAATTCATATTTTTCTCTTTCTGCAGGCCATAATGTCTGTGAGCAAGGAAGAACGAATCCAGATAATTCTACTCATAGGAAATCGGAGTCAAAGAGAGGCCGCTGCTGAATTTAACAGACTGCATCCCGACCGCGAGTCAATAACACAGAGTTGTGTTAGCAGACTTGTTGCAAAGTTTAAGGAAACAGGATCGATAGAAGATAAACCACGCAGTGGACCTTCAAGGAGGTCCACTGACGATGATACAGCGACAGCTATCCTGGCTCATTTTAACAGAAGTCCCAATAAGTCTCTTGGGCGATTGTCCGCCGAGAGAGGAGTGTCGAAAAGTAGCATCCATCGCATTCTTCAGGCTCACAAATGGCATCCATATAAACTTCAGATCCTACAGAAATTAAGTGATGATGATCCCGACCGGCGGATGGAATTTTGTGAATGGGCTACGGAACAATACATATTGAGCACGTTCTGTAAATAAAAGTTTTTGTTTTGCCTTTTTTTATTATTTTTCCTATGATGCCGGACTTATGGGACACCCTGTATATATGACGCGTTCGGTGGAGAAGGGGCGAACGCAACATTTTCGAATTATGCCACAAAATGCAGTTAAAGTTTGTAAACTTTAAACCTTTGTATTTTTCCGGTTTATTGAAATGTTGTATGAATTTGAACACATATTTGAGTAAAATATTGTTGTGTAATATGTCGATAAAATAAAACGCCAAGAAATTTTACAATATTGTTTATTGATAGCTTCTGATGTTAACTGGTGTAATCCATTATTTGGTCCTCTTCGTCGAATGTTGTATTACCTGCTTCAACTGTTTCGGTTTCTTCCAGTTCCTTTAACAATCTTGTATAATAGTTCACTGCAGTTGCAGGCATTAGGTCTGATAATTCTGAGATCTTTTATTTTTCCTGTAGGATTTTTTCCCTTTCTGCAGTCTGACGGGATGGCTATTATCTGGGGTTGTGCGGTATGCAGTAGATATTACGTAGCCTTCTTTGTGTTGAAAGTCAAATATTAACTTTCTTGCATTTGTAAATTTAGTAGTTGTTGATTTCCTAATGACAATGCACGTTTTTAGGACGTCAAAATCGAGAAAATCAGCCTGTTTCATTTCTACAACTAGGAAGCGCTGCGAAACGGCTGTAGTTATGGCCGTAACACAATCTTTTTGGTGTAAATAATATTGCTGTAATTATTTTTTATATTTTGTTCAATTTGGCCAAATTGAGCATCACAGGGCATTGTCAAGTGACCAGAAAGTAGATAGATGTGTTCAATGTGAAGCAATGATGCGGAGTGAATTTCTCTGAGATACATTAAAACCTAAATTTTACCGTGAAAGAGTGCAGACTAACATCTAATTTTTGCATAGGTAAAGCAAAGGTTTTAAAGGATAATTATACGACAAAAAACTCATTTTCGAATTTTGTGGCGTTCGCCCCTTCTCCACCGAACGCGTCATATATATATATATATTATATATATATATATATATATATATATATATATATATATTTGTGTATATATATATATATATATATATGTGTGTGTGTGTGTGTAGATATATATATATATATACATGTGTATATATGTATATACAGTTATATATATATATATATATATAATATATATATATATTAGGGTGATTCAAAAAAATCAGTTTTTTTTTTAATTGTTCAACCTGTATTTTTGTTCCCTATGACAAAAAGTAGTGTATGCCAAATTTGGTGAATTTTAAATAAAATTTACTATGTCCTACCAGGCGTCAAAGTTTCTCTTTTTTCAATTTGTTTGTTTTTACAACTTATGAGTTTATGTTTAATTGTTTGAATTTCAGAATTTTTAATTAATGGTTTATATACTAGCTTGCTTTTAATTGATGTTTGACACTCGTAATTTTGATACCAATTAATCGATTAATTATGGAAGCTAGGCCTAACTCACCATCACCTAGTTGCTCAGTTGGGAGAAGTTCTACGAGAAAAGAAACTGAAGTATGGCTAATTGGGCAGCCCTCTGCAGTACTAAAACATCCGTATTACCATCAGAGAAGGAAATGATGGCCCTCTTCATGCACTACAGAAATATTAAAAAGCGAGGCATTAGAGAATCATGCTACTCTACTATGGATGATGTGCTAGCAGTTTGGAAAAAAACAGGAATCCCAGCAAAACAGAGTACATGTAGTAGATAAAATTCAAGGAATACTGAAGGAATGGCAGCTGCTTAAGAAAAACAAAGCAAACAAATTGAAACGATCACAAAATTTAAATAATAAAGAAGAAAAATGGAAAGATAAACTGGAAAACTTATTTGACATTGCTCATGAGAATGCTATGCAGCTTATAAAAATAGATGATGATAAGAAATTCTTGAAAATGCAACGTGAGAAAGGACGTCATGGAAAAATGGGTACCATTGATAAGGCTGTTGCAAAAAAGAGCAAAGAGCAGCAGAAAAGCAACAACATTATGAAAAGAGGAAAGCAGAAGAAGAGATCAAAAGAAAGAAGAATGAAGAGGAAGTGATGAATCTGGTTTCTGTGCTGCACAACCTTCAACATGGAAAAGTAAGGTAGGCAAACGTAGAAAATTGTTTGATGATAAATTATTAGGAAGTCTTGATGTTGCAAAATTGAGTGACAGAAATGCGTCTCTAGTTTTAATGCCAACAATCAGACATCGCTTGAATGGGGCATCTGCGAACAAATAAAATGCGTGTGTTTCGATACAACGGCAGCCAATACTGGTCCTAGAAATGGTGCAGCTATTCTTCTAGAACAAAAATTCGACAACGATTTATTGTGGCTGGCATGTCGACACCACATATTTGAAATTATGCTGGAAGCTGTTGTTTCAAAGTCTTTATCACCATCTTCTGGCCCAGATATAGTCCTTTTTAAGAAGTTCAGAGAAAAATGGTCAAACATTAATAAGGAGGACTACAAAACAGTATTATCAGATCCAGATATCTATGAAATATTCATGACATCAAAGATGACATAATTATATTTGCAGCAAATCAACTAGACACATTCCAACCAAGAGACGATTACCTAGAACTATTGCAGTTAACTATTATTTTTTTGGGAGGTGAACCAAAAGGTGGAGTCAAATTTAAACATCCAGCGGGACTTCATCGGGCTAGGTGGATGGCCAAAATTACATATTCATTAAAATTTTTTGTTCAAATCTCAGTTCAAAATTTCAGTAAAAGACAAAAAAGGACTAAAAGACATCTGTCTATTTGCTACTCGGTTATATGTAAAGGCATGGTTTACAGCTCCTGTGCCATCTTGCGCTCCTCGTCTTGATCTGGAATTATTACAGAATCTTGTAGGCTACAAACAAATAAATGACACAATTGCATTTGTTGCTATTAAAAAACTGTTAGGTCACCTCTGGTACCTATCAGAAGAACTGGTAGCGTTGGCCTTTTATGATGATGAAGTGCCTACTGAAACAACAAACAAAATGGTAAAGGCCTTGCAAAATACAAAAGAAACTCTTCCTGCAAAAAGGGCTTTTCTAGATCCTGCACTTATTCTAACGAAGAAATTAGAAGATTTTGTCACATCAAATACTCAAAGATTCTTTACAATAACAGAATTTAGTTCAAAATTTGTACTCAAAGATGCTAAAGAATGGCATAATGATGAAGAGTTTAACTCCGCTAAGAAATCTATCAAACAGTGGAAAGTCGTGAATGATATAGCGGAAAGAGGAGTAAAATTAATGGATGAATATAATAAAATACTAACACATGACGAAGATCAAAAACAATTCTTGCTACAAGTAGTGAAAAACTACAGGGCTGTTTACCCTGATAGAAAAAAGAAACATTGATGAAGTAAGGACAGCTAATGTCTCAAATATCATGCTAGTTTAATTATGCATGCTTGTGGTTATGGTAGGACCTACGGGGGAGCTTTCCACATTAAAAAAAAGCAATGCGCTTTGTACTGTGCCTCCTGGGTGGTGTGGAAAAATTTGACAATTTGAGTCGTTCTGTCAATTTTTAATTGCTGGTAGCAAACCTTAAAAATTAAAAATTTGCTAAAATATTTTAGGATAGTTATTTTTATGCTGAAATGAACCATTTAAAGGGTTGAACACATTAAAATATAAAAAAAAATTTTTTACCCCCATATTTCAATCACCCTAAATATATATATATATATATATATATATATATATATATATATATATATATATATATATATATATATATACATATGAAATAGGATCCCTCCTAAGGAGACGTAATTTTACATTTAGGATAAAAACGAAGACGTAGAGCAAGAAAGTCATTATATTTGGCTGCAGCCGACGTTTCGGGCAACTCTACCCATTTTCAAGGCCTAATAAAATAAAAGGCTAAAATTAATGCATGACAAAAAAAATAAAAAAAATTATACGAATGTCAAAAACAAACTAATTCATAGCACAGAATAAAACCACTTAAAGAATAAAATTAAAAAGCGTAAAACAAGCCAAAAACAAATTAAAAATTATATACATGACAAATAACACATGATAAAAGTAAAACTTTAAAACTAAAAACATTCAAACAAATTAGTTAAAAATTAGTTAAAAACTTCACTAATAAAAAGTTAAATGAAAAAACGCAAAAGTGCACGAAAACACACCATGCTCACTTGACATCCTCAAACAACTGAGGCGAAAAGGAGACAGGGTCAAGGGGAAAACAGAAAAATTTAGTTGGTAGGCATTCTAATTAATATAAAGGGGGTAACAGCTGGAATCAATATTTAAGCTGGAATTCAGAAATTTAATGCACAAAGATTCATAAATACGGAGAGAGGACGGACATTTTAATGATTTAAGAATTTTAAAGTTATTAACGGAAATATCAACTTTACACTTAACAGAATGATTTCTAATGGCAGACTGTTCCTTTTTAGATAAAACTTTCCCTGTCCTATGGCTAATACCCATATGGGAGCAAAATCTTGCCTGCAAAGAACGAACTGTGCTGCCAACGTAGTTCCCCTGGGAACACCCAGGGCAGGTAAACAAATAAACGACAGAACAGTTCATCGCAGGGGGGATTTTGTCCTTACAACGGAAAAAACATTCAAGGGTATTATTATTTACAAAAGCAACCTTAAAATCAGTGTGAAAATAAAATTTCCTCACCACACTCAACAATTGCTTTTTCACAACAGTGTTAAATTGGTAGAGGTCGTTTATTTGTTTACCTGCCCTGGGTGTTCCCAGGGGAACTACGTTGGCAGCACAGTTCGTTCTTTGCAGGCAAGATTTTGCTCCCATATGGGTATTAGCCATAGGACAGGGAAAGTTTTATCTAAAAAGGAACAGTCTGCCATTAGAAATCATTCTGTTAAGTGTAAAGTTGATATTT